>CAUYLG010026598.1:0-101924 GCA_963573385.1 Cacajao melanocephalus
ATACGGAAGGAAAGAGAGTTCCTAACCTCGGCAGGAACTCCCGTTAAATGTCATAAGGCAATTTTAGATTTATTACAAGCTGTCCAATAACCCAAAGAGGTAGCAATTTTGCACTGCCGAGGTCACCAGAAAGGAGATGAGAAGGAAACAGAGGGCAATCGCTGAGCTGAACTAGAGGCACAAAGGGCAGCTAGACAAGAATTTATAGAAGGACCTTTAATATGGGAAAACCCTCTCCAGGGAACTAGACCTCAATACTCATCAGAAGAGGCAGAGTGGGCAATCTCCCAGGGACATAATCTTCTTCCTTCATGATGGCTAGCTACTGAGGAGAGAAAAGTACTCCTACCTGCTGCCAGCTGGTGGAAAGTACTTAAAACCCTACATCAAACCTTCCATATGGGTATAGAGAATACATATCAAATGGCCAAATCTATATTTACAGAAAAAAGGTCTCTTCAAGGCTGTCCAACAAATAGTCAAAAGATGTGAAATATGCCAGAAAAATAATCCTTTGGCATATCACAAAGTTCCTCCTGGGGAACAGTGAGCCGGTCATTACCCAGGTGAGGACTGGGAAATGAACTTTACCCATATGCCTAAGTCTCAGGGATACCAATATCTGCTAGTATGTGTAGATACCTACACAAACTGGGTTGAGGCTTTCCCCTGTAAAACAGAAAAAGCCCAAGAGGTAATAAAAGTCCTGATCAATGAAATAATCCCTAGATTCTGACTTCCTTGCTGTCTTCAAAGCTGCAGTGACCCCAGGAATTTTCAAGGCGTTAGGAATACAGTATCATCTCCACTGTGCTTGGAAGTCTCAGTCCTCAGGGAAAGTGGAGAAGATGAATGAAATTCTTAAGAGCCTTCTAAAGAGACTGGCATGGGAAACCCACCTCCTGTGGCCTTCTCTATTACCAATAGCACTCTTAAGAGCTCGAAACTCTCCTCAGAGAATAGGACTCAGCCCCTATCAGATGCTTTATGGATTACCCTTTCTTATTAATGATCTCCTATTAGACAAGGAAACAGCAGATCTAATAAAAGACATAACCTCCTTAGCTAAGTACCAACAGGCTCTTAGGACCTTACCTGAAGGACACCCTAGGGAAAAGGGGAAAGGGTTGTTCTGCCCTGGAGACCTAGTGCTTGTTAAGTCTCTCTCCTCAGATTCTCCCTATCTAGGCCCATCTTGGGAAGGACAATTTTCAGTTATTCTCTCTACCCCGATGGCAGTTAAGGTGGTGGGAGTTGACTTGTGGATTCATCACACTTGGCTGAAGCCTTGGACACCTCCTGAAGAAAATCATAGGCCATCCACTCCACAGCCTGAAGTTCCAGGAAACAACCCTTCATACACCTGCGAGCCATTAGAGGATCTACGTTTGCTCTTCCAACGAGATCCCTAGGAAAGTAACTACTCATGAGTCTAACTTACATCCTGGTATTAGGACTATCACTCTTAACTTTACCATCTGCGACTGGACTCTGTGGTTACCCCTATAGATTGGCCTAATAGCTCTCTTCCTCTCCTTCCTAATGCCTGCCCCCATGACAGTTTACACCGACTCGCAGGTGCAGAGTCTTCTCTCGCCAAGGCCACACCATATTCGAACTCCAATTATTCCTTTCATAGTGGTGGTGGTGGCGGTGGTGGGGGCAGGTACCGGCGTAATAGGAGGACTTGGTACTGGCATTGGGGAAATTACTACCTCTATGTGTACTCAGTTTTACTATAAGCTATCTCAGGAGTTAAATAATGACATGAAAAAAGGTTGCTGATTCTCTCTGCAGAAGCAGCTGACTCTGCAGAAGCAGCTTAACTCTTTAGCTGCCATGGCTCTTTAAAATAGAAGGGCCCTGGATCTGCTAACAGCAGAGAAAGGAGCAACCTGTCTCTTTTTAGGAAAGGAATGCTGCTACTTTGTAAACCAATCCAGTATTGTCTTAAACAAAGTTAAAGAA
The DNA here is from genome assembly GCA_963573385.1 of Cacajao melanocephalus. Classification (NCBI taxonomy): domain Eukaryota; kingdom Metazoa; phylum Chordata; class Mammalia; order Primates; family Pitheciidae; genus Cacajao; species Cacajao melanocephalus. The sequence continues at coordinate 1,969 of CAUYLG010026598.1, forward strand.
CTCAGGGATCAATCAAACGCAGGGCTAAAGACCTTCAAGAAACAGGGTCACGGAGCTTGTTTAACAACTGGCTGTCCTGGCTCTACCCTCTTCTGGGCCCATTTATAACCATTCTATTATTGCTGGCCTTCGGGCCTCTCATCTTTAACCTTCTTGTCAAATTCGTTTCTTCTAGAATTGAGGCCATGAGGCTACAAATGGTCTTGCAAATGGAACCTCGAATGTCCTTGGCTCATGAGCTCTATCGTGGACCTGTGGATCAACCTGCACCCCTGGAAAACTCCCCTCTGGAGGAAACCTCAACTGCAGGGCCCCTTCTATGCCCCAATTCAGCAGGAAGTAGTTAAAGAGCGATCTACACCTGCATCCCAGCAGCAGTTGGCCTTTCCTGTTCAGAAGAGGGACTGAGGGACTCTTCCCGGGTCTGCAAGGGGTGGGGTTTCAAAGGCAGGAGTTTCCTGGCTCCACCCCTCCATCTGGGAACGTAAAGTTCTTTGGGTTTCCCATGCGTGGGCTAGGTGCAAAAATCCAGGTGGGCTCCTTTGTCCAAAAAGCCCCTGGAAAACTCTGGGAGGAGGGGGCTCTAACTCAAAGTTGTGGAGCAAGTAGCCAATCCGGGATCAGAGTCAAAGATCAATCACTCCAGACGAAGTCTGAAAGAGCTAGAGCTATTGTCTCTAGGGGCAGCCACTATAAGACTTAAAAAGAGCTTTGTTTTCCACAATCTTTATCTTAACCTGAACATTCCCTTTCTGTCAATCCCAGGTCTTTAGACTAACTCAACCAATTGTCAACCAGAAAATGTTTAAATTGACCTTTACCCTGGAAGCCCACCCCCACCCCCTGCCCCCAACTTTGAGTTGTTCTGCCTTTCTGGACCAAACCAATGCATTTCTTAAATGTATCTGACTGATGTCTCATGCATCTGTAAAATGTATAAAACCAAGCTGCGCCCTGACCACCTTGGGCACTTTGGGCACTTGAGCACCGAGGGCTGTGTCATGAGCCATGGTCACTCATCTTTGGCTTAGAATAAATCTCTTCAAATATTTTACAGAGTTTGAGACTCTTTCTGTCGACACTTCCCCCACCTCCACCATCTTGCTGCCCTCTGACTTCCCCAAGGCCCTGTGCTCTCCTCTTGGACTACAGCATTACCTCTTCCTCACTTCTATTGCCTTCTTCCCCTCTTCAACTCAAGAGCCATCCAATGGGGGATGTCTCCCAACTTAAATCAAGCCTACAGTTCTTGTGGCCTGAGCTGAAAAGAGCCCTAAGAAAAGGTGCTGAGTGGGAGGGAAAGCCAAGTATCCCTGGCCTCTTCCTCCTGGGCCCTTAGTGCAGCTCATCACCCACCTGGAGAGGTTCACACAAGGTGTGGCCCCCAGTGATCATGTGTTTCATTCAGTGTATGTTTTCTAAAAAACTGTTTTAGGATCATGTGTCAGGACATGAATGCCAACCAGCACATGTCTGCTCATATCTGGGGCCTCCCTGACATGAAACCCTGCCAGGCCAATCTCCATGTCTCCCCCATGGAAAGGAGTCTTTGAAGAATGGAACTTCTGTGCCAGGAAACATGACATTTGTGTCAGTTGTCATCTTCCTTCATTTTAAAAAGCAGAGCAATTCCTGGATTTTTGGTTAGCGTGTGTTGTTCTGCATTGGCAGGCCTATGCAGACGTACCCCTCAAAGTTCGAGGAAGCTGAGAGGTCAGAAAAAGAGGCCGATAAATCCAGCTTTTCAGAAATAAATATTGAATAGGGACTTAGGAATGGAAGCTATGTCTGTGTCTTGGGTGGCGTTGAGACAAGTTGTTGGATCCCTGAGCCATTACCCCCTAAACCCAGGGCTACAGACCACAGAGAAAAAGGATGGATGCGATTCAGAAGGGGAGTGTAGGACAGTTGCTTGAGGGCAGAACTTGTGGTAAATACAGTAACATCAAGGTTGTTTAGTAAGTACCTACTCTTACACAAGGAACAATAGACTTGTGTAGAATAGACTACTGGAAATCTTAGAGGCCTTTCCAGAACAGGAGTTAATCAGAAGTCAACATGGCAGATTTGCTTCCAAGGTGGAGTTGCCTTGACCTCCACGTGTGTACCAGAGACTGCTCATATGATGAGGACAAAACAGAAAGATTCGAAGAGGAAGGAGAGACATTTTATATTAGTCTGCTCTTAGAGCACTTGATTTTATTTCAGTAGAGATGTATGACCCCAAGACAGAGACTCAGATGACTCCCCAATCAGCAGAATTCTGGGATAAGAAGAGACGGACTTTTTCCAGGATCAGGTGGAGAGCAGAGTAATCTAAAGAAGGGATCCTTGAGCTTGGGTCCCACCAACCCTCACTCAAGGTGTGACTGTTCTCAATCTCCCCTTTTGTAAAATGGGGAAACACCTTCCCTGAATGTGGTATTTGTGGGCAGTTGTGAGGACCAAATGAGGAGTTTGCTCTCAGTCACAGGGGTCTGATATTCTAGGTGAGTGGGACCAATGAAGCTTTCAATGATGAGTGTTGCAGGGAGGGAGTTTTTGAAATCAAACTAAGATGATAACCCTGAGAAATAGACTTGGACTTTTTAGCATCTTCCTTATTACACGGTTATAGGCATTGTTCTGACAAGGGTGTCTGTAGCATTCATCAGAATGCCAAAGCAGTCCATGAACCAAAGAGTCAAGAACTCCTACCCTAGAAGGTCAGTGGGGTGGATGCCCCTGTTGGGTTGCCTCTTAAAGCTTGCCTTTTTGCACCAAGAATTTGGCATCTTAAAATGAAGATATGATGCAGCTGGGCATCTATCAGAAGGATCAGGAGATGTGTGGAGGGGGAATGTAGGAAGATGATGAGGGTGTTAATGGAGGGGGTGGTGGAAAAGGGGTGGTACTAAGAACCTGAGGCTCTTCCTCTCTTGTCCCCGTGTTATGAACAGTCTGGTCCACTAAATGCATTCAGTTCCCAACTTCCTAACCATCAAGATACCAAACCGTTTATACAGTCCCCATTGTGTGACAGAATGAAACATCAGTCATAGGGAGAGATTCTTGACATTAACATCCAAGAGAAAGAAATTGGATATGAAGGCCTTCTCACTGACACATCACTCAACCCATCTCGGAGGTGGCTCTGTCAGATGGGGCTGGCCAGGAAGTGACTGTCCTTCCTTGCTTCCCATGGGTCCCTCCCAAAGCAGAGACTGAGCAGGCAGAGCCTCTGGGGGCTAAGAACTCTTCCTCAGGCACAGCCTTCTCATCAGCAGGAGTGCCTGCTCAGCTGTATCTCTTGTTCTCCCTTCAGCTCCATCTCTGCACCCCTAGAGGGTCTGAAGGCCTGAATAGGAGCTGGGTCCTGACCATGATGTCTGGAGCCCTGGAGCTCCAGGACTGGGGCTGGATGTCAGGTGGGAGAGACCCAACTACAGCTTCTCAGTTGGGGGACCTCCAGAGGAGCCCCGACGCCGAGTCGGAGCCAGGAGGAAGGCTACAGCTGTCTTGAGTGCCCACAGCCTCCATGCAGGCAGTGACCCAGCTCCAGGCACGTTTGCACACCATGTCTACATTTCCAGTGCTTACTGGACAAACCCCTAGCTTCCTCAGGCACCTCACACCCCACAGGCATAACACTTACCTCTTCCGGAGACTCATCCCAGCGCGGGTCACTGTCTGCCTTTGTGTCTTTTTCCTCTTCTCCCATCCCCCTCTGCCAGCTTGTTACTAGCTGTATTAGTCTGCTCAGGCTGCCGTGACAAAATACCACAGACTGGGTGGTTTCAACAACTGAAACTTACTTTCTCCTAGTTTTGGAGGCCGTGGAAGTTCAAGATTAAGGTGTCAGCAGAAATGGGTTCCCCGAAGGCCTCCCCTGTTGGCTTGCAGGCAGCTGCCTTCTCGCGGTGTCCTCACACAGCCCTTCCTCTCTGCAGCCCTGGGGTCTCTTCCTGGTCTTATAAAGACACCAGCTGCATCGAGTTAGTATGCCACTTTATTACCTCATTTAATCGCAATTCATTCTTTAAAGGCTCCGTCTCTAAATGTTATCACATTGGGGGTTTAGGACTTCAACAGATGCATTTTTTGGGGGGACATAATCCAATCCATGACAGTAGCTGGGTATACAAGGCTGTCCTCAGAAGCAAGTAGGAACCATGGTGTTAGATGTCCTCCAGGGATGGGGAGGAACTAAAGAGCACACTCCAGCAGAGAAGGACCTTCTGTTCTCCCAGCCAGTCTCCCCATCTGTTTGCTCTCACCTGAAATTCATCCCAAGGGTTTCATGATAATCACCTCAAGCTTTGATCCTAATTAAACTAATTTAAAAATCACATTTCTTCCCTGGAAGAGGTAGCTATTGGTTCTTTTAGTTTAATAAAATACTAGTCAACCAAGCTGAATCAGAATTCCCTAACCTACCTACATTCCTTCCTTCCTTCCTTCCCCTGTCTTCCTTCCTCTTTCTTTTTCTTTCTTTCTTTTCCTTTCTTTCTCTTTTTTTCTTTTTCTCTTTTTTTGTAGAGACAGGGTCTCATCATGTTGCCCAGGGTGCTCTCTAACTCCTGGGTTCAGGCAATCCTTCCACCTTGGTCTCCCCAAGTGTTGAGATTACAGGCGTGAGACACCGTGCCTGGCCAACGGCCCATTTTGATAAAAATATCTTAAAATTACAAAATTACATACCTGAGGGTGGGCTGTGAAATAAAGTGTTTGAAATAGATTGTCTTTGTGGTCACTTTCAGCTCACCAGATAACCTTAAAAATCATACATTGGGTTGGAATCTCAGGAGTCAGATCTCCAAACAGCTCATCCCAAGAACTTCCAGCAGAGGGCACCAAGGGACTGTGAGCGCTGGTTCTATAACACACCCCTGGCGTCAGACGAAACACGCCCACCTTCCACGTCAGGTGGAACTAGAACAAATCTTCCTTCGCTATTTGTGGCTCAGGAATGTTGTGCCGGCTCACACCTATAATCCCAACACTTTGGGAGGCCAAGGTGGGAGGATCGCTTTAGCTTGGGAGTTCTAGACCAACCAGCCTGGATAACATAGTGAGACCTTGACTCTACAAAAAATAGAGTATTATCTGGGCATGATGGTATACACCTGTAGTCCCAGCTACTTAGGAGGCTGAGCTGGGAGGATCACAGGAGACCAGGAGGTTGAGGCTGCAGAAAGCTGAGATTGCAGCACTGCACTCCAGCCTGGGTGACACAGTGAGACCATCTCTTAAAAAAACAGAATGGCATGCACTTATAGAAAATGAAATTCTGAGCCAGTCAATGATTTTTCTCCAGGAAACCGACAATAGGAGAGAAACCCAAAGTTTCTTCCAAAATTACATTTATTTTTCTCAATTCAGAAAGTCTCAAGGCCAAAATTTATCTGTTTAATGTTTTCATTTACATTTGGCTTTATCCCAAAAAGGGTTTAAGGCAATGTCACCAAGTTACCAGGTCTCTATTTCATCCTATTTACACAAGAAGAAGGAGACTCAAGTCTGTTCGTATTTGCCCCAGGGAAGAGGCTCTATTTAGTGACAGGCATTTGACTATTTGAGTTAGTGTTTGCCAAAATGAAGTAAGGGAAATGAATTTGGTCCAGGGCTGAGGACAGATCCATTGGGAATGAAAACATAATAACCTTGAAGTGATTCCAGTGGCAAAAAATGATCAGTGAAAGATTTTCTGAGAGCAAGGAGGAATAAGGAGGCTAGCACTTAGGACCAGTTTGTCATTCATGACCTCCCAACGCTCGGCCAAGCCACTTCCCCTCTCTGAGAATCATTTTCCTCTTCTGTACATAAGGGGAGAGGATCAGACAACCATGTCAGATATGGGAACCTGAGGGGACTTCATGGCTTTGCAGGAAAAAAAGCTCAAACGTGTTTTTTGCATTGGGCCTGTGTGAGACATAGGTGTTTCGGGAGTGATGGGAGGCCTTGGAAGGGAACTGCTATTGCTAATGACGTTTAAGAGGTGACTTTGTGTGGGAACCGCCACTCAATCCTTCCTGTCTGCACAATGTATTTCCAGCCTGAGCCCCTCAGAACAAAGGAGGGAGACTAGGGGGTTGTTTTCATGGTGTCTGTTCTGGAACTCTCTGTCAGTGAAAGCTGGGAGGGGCCAAAGGCACCTGCTCCGGGCTCCTCTGCACAGCCCTGACTGCCCTGAGCACCTCATGCTTACTTGATGAGACCCCATCTGGAGTTATCAGACCAGCCTGTGTCCCATCCCTGAGGAAGTACATGCCGCTTCAATCCCCACTGGGGGCACCATTTTAAGTCTACTTAAAAAGAAACAAACACACAGAAAGTATCAGGCAAACACAAATTCTTTTCGTTTTAATCTTTACTTTCAATCCCAAACAGTCTTGTTTCTTTTCATTACAAAAGCACTAAACAAACACAGACAGGAGAGGAAACTGACATTTGCAAATGAAGTACCTTCAACAGGCATCTCAACAGCCCCATCACCAACACCTGTGTGCAAGTCATAGCCAACAGGCAGAAAAGTCTCAGAACTCAGAACTATACCGTAAATGCAGGATCTTTTTATTTCATAGAAAAATGATCAGTGTGAAAAAAGCCAAACTGTATGCTGGTTTTACACACTCTGACCCTTCCTGACAAGTCTTCTTGTCTGGCCAGGCCGGTGGCCCAGCACTCCTGGAAGGGAGAGGAAGCCCAGCATCTCAGTATTTCATTGGGACAACAAGCTGCATGTGACAGGGAAAGCTGAGAGCACCAAGGTCCCCTTGCTTTAACCCAAGCTCAGAGGGACGCAGCCTGGCATGGCTCTGGTCTAGCAGCCAGGTGACATGGCCAGGCACCTTCCTGTGCAGGCAATGGGGGCTCCTGGCCCAGGCTCACTAGAAGGTCTCCTCTGTGGTGCCTACCTAGGGAGCTGTGATCAAGTCGAGCAGCCGTGCAAGGCGTTTCAGTCTGACTTTTTCATTAGTTCCTCCCTCCAGCCCCTTGGAGAAGGAAACATCAGTCCACAGTGCCATTGTAGGATTTGTTGAACTTGTTGAAGGTGAAATCCACAGTGTGCGTGGAGATGGGCTTTCTGTACAGTGGGTTTGAAGCCTACAGAACACAGCAGGGAAGAGGATGAGGATACATGTTAGCTCACACATGCAAACCAACAGACGCAGGCCCTAGAAACCCTTCCCAGGTCAACCCCCCGTGACAGCAGCAGGCAAAGCACCAGATGGAAGGAGATGGCCGTGGGCTCCAGGACAGCTCCGTGTCCCCCGGGAAAGACCTCACCTTCTCTAAGCTTCCACTCTCCACCTCTGGAAGGAGGAGTTGAGTCAGAAGGTCTCTGAAGTCTTCCAGCTTTAATGGAAACCAAGCCCGGAGTTCAAAGGGCACTGACTCTGCGCTTAGTCCTTTGGGCGTTTGCAGTCAGCCTGGGGTGACCAGACTGCAGGTGTGTGTATTGTAATGGATCGCAAGAATCTGAGCTCCTTTTCTGTGTGTCTGTGGTCTCTCTGAGACTGGTCAGTCTCTTCCTGCCAAAGCGTGGCTCAGCGCCTGTGCCCCTATGACCCTCCTGACCTGGGTCTAGAACAGGGATCTGTGTGGGTCCCTCTGCACTGGGGCTGTGCAGTTCTCTCTGTCCAGAACTGGGCACAGCCTTTCTGGTGTTGATTTTTTGTTTTTAATGCCAAAGATGTTAGTGAGCCTCTATGGCTAACGTAGCACTGAATTCAGCCATGCTTCTAAGCCTGAAGTCCCCTCTGCTTCCCATTTTCCACAGGCTTACCATTTCATAGCGGGCCCTGGATCGCTCGCTCTGGAACTTTGCAAACTCCCTCCTGTCGTGGATGGTGACGAGCAGCTTCCAGATAGCCAGGAGTGCAAGCCCAACCAGGAGGATGCTGCCAACCACAGCCAGGAGGATGGTCATGGCGTTGGGGGTGTTTCCACACTCTGGGGGGACCAGAAGCATGGTAAGCAAAGCCACCAGCATCCCCATGCCCCTCCCACCCCCCAACAGCAGGCATTTCAGAGATGAAAGTTGCGCCCCTCTCAAAAGATTCCCCTCGGCTCTTCCTTAGATCCTCACATTGCTTCTGGGAGACATGGGCAGGAAGGTTCCCCCAAAGTACAGAAAATGAAACAGTCCAAAGGGACAGTGATGCTTCCAAAGTCACACAGCAAGTGTGGCAAAGTCTAGATGAGAGCCCAGGGGCACGGCTGTCTTTCCCCTCATGGGCAGCGCCCACGCCCCGCCTGGCCCAGTCTCCAGTGTGGGATGCTGGACCCGCTCAGCTTTCATGTACATGGTTCTAGGAGCAGACTGGGCAGGCAGGAGGTACCATGAAGCCACTTCCACAAGGTCTGGGCTGGGGGCCAACATCTGTAAGCCTTTAGTGTGGAGTCCCTTGGAGCAAATGTGCTTATTTTCAAAGAACCGCAGAGACAGTGTTGGACACAAAGCCTCATTCTTACAGGCGTGCATCCTAGGCTGGTACCGCACTTCTGCCTCTGGCCTCAGGAAGGCACATTATGTGGTTGGGCCCAATTTGGAAAAACAGTTTGGAGCAATGTGAAGTGAAGAGAGGAAATCTTTTTCTGCTCCACCCCTGCCTCCTCACCCCCAAGAAGAATGTAAGGGGTGATATTAGAAATTCCAATTACTCCAAGGCAAAGGCTGCTGGTCGCTGGGTCCAAGCAGAGGCAGAATGTTGGTATCTGGATTAAAGCTTGACCTCTGCAGTGGTTCTGGGAGCTGAGCACGGCAGCAGCAGGAATGTGGAACCGACTGCTCCACTGTCCTCGGAATCCACACTGAGAAGCAGCAGCAGCCCGGCCTGGACTGTGTTTGGAGCTGGATGCTCCATGACCCGAGTGATGCCCTGCCCAGCCCTGGTGGTCCAGATGCCCTGCACCCTCCCTGCAGAACACAGCAGCTCCTCGCTGCCTTTGGCTGTGCAGGGTAGGTTTGTTCTGTGGTTACTTTCACCTCTGTGCTCCTCCAAGATGAGACCCTCCCCAGGGACAGGGCCCTATCCTTCATAACTCCCATTGCCCTGACTCATGTCCCTCTAGAGCTTTGCCCCAAAATGGGCCCCCAGCTGCACATTCATCTTTCTTTTAAACTCTAGGAGTAGAGCAGCAGTGACCTTAGATCTGATCTTCATGAGAAATTGTATTGGTTAGGTGCAGTGGCTCAAACCTGTAATCCTAGCACTTTGGGAGGCCGAGGCAGGTGGATCGCTTGAGCCCAGGGGTTTGAGACCAGCCTGGGCAACATGGCAAAAACCTGCCTCTACCAAAAAAAATACAAAAATTAACCTGGTGTGGTGGTACCTGCCTGCAGTCCCAGCTGTTCGGGAGGCTGAGGTGGGAGGATCACCTGAACCCAAGGAGGCTGAGGCTACAGTTAGCTGTGATGGCACCACTGCACTTTAGCCTGGGTGATAGAGTGACAGCCTGTCTCAAAAAAAAAAAAAAAAAAAAAAGAAAGAAAGAAAGAAAGAAAAGAAAAAAAAAATAAGAAATTGTATCCCTCCTCTCCCTGGAATTTGGAAAGGCCGGTGAGGAGAGAATGGGCAGGGCCCCCGAGCAGGGAATGGCATCAGAAATCAGAACTGAGAGCTGGCAGAGTGACCAAGCCCCACGCAGCCCTCACCTACCTGGCTCCCTGAGAACCGCCAGGCTGGACTTCCCACTGGGGAGCTCCGCGTAGGTGAACATCATGACGCAGTCCTTGGGGGTTTTGTAGAAACAAAGCACAGCCTCCTGGTCATCTTTCACTGGAAGAAAACCAAAAGGGAAATGGCCTGAGTCTCTCTGAGCAGCCCAGAACCGCTGATAGTCTGGGTGGGGAGCCGAGCACCTGGAAGAAAGAAGGGGTATGGGGGTGTGGGCAGAAAGCCTTAAGGGGAGGCTGGCCTTTGAAGATGAGTTCAGGTTTCTCACACCAAGAACACAGGCCCAGGGCTGAATTTAGATGGCTCTGGGGACATGTGGAACATATTAGAGGATCTCCAAGCCTCTGAAGTGTTTGTCAGGGGTGATGTGAAATAACAGAAGGTTTTAATGGTTTCGGGGTGGGATTGGGTGAATGGATTGGCCATGGAAATTAAAGGGAGAAAGAAGAAAGAAAGAAAGAAAGAGAGAAAGAAGGAAGGAAGGAAGGAAGGAAGGAAGGAAGGAAGGAAGGAAGGAAGGAAGGAAGGAAAAGAGAAGAAAAGAAAAGAAAGAGAGAAAGAGAGAAGGAGAAGGAGAGAAAGAGAGAAGGAGAGAAAGAAGGAGAGAAGGAGAGGAGGAGAGGAGAGAGAGAGAAAGAGAGAAAGAAAGAAAGAGAGAGAGAGAGAGAGAGAAAGAGAGAGAGAGAGAGAGAGACAGAAAGAGAGAGAGAGAAAGAAAGAAAGCCATCCCAGCCCACTTTGAGGCTTGAGTGAGGCTTCACATTTGGGAAACAGGCCAGGCCATTTGGGGCTGAGAGCTGGCCACAGAGGCCAAGAAGCAGTAACTCCTTCCTTGAATGCAAAATCAAAAAGAACCACAGGGCGATGAGGACAGCAGGTGAGAGGCTGGTGCCCACCGTGGTGCCCACGCCTGTAGATAAAGTGAACCAGGGTGGAGGTCAGCCCCAGACAATGCCCAGCCTCCCTTCTCAGTATTAAGAAGCCCCTTCCTTGAGCTGCCTCAGCAACTCCCCGCCCCCTCGCCGCCGTTCCCCACCTTCCTCTGTCCAGGCATTATCTACACTCTAAGGCTCCCCGGGAGAGAGTTAGCAGGTTGTTTTTTAGGAGGGAAAGGAACTAGGGGAAGTGCAAAAAGAGGAAAGGGGTGAGGAAACGTGGCAGCGATGGCAGTGGAACTGGGGAGCAGCGGAAGGCGAACACCAGGAGAGGGGTGAGGAAACGTGGCAGCGATGGCAATGGAACTGGGGAGCAACGGAAAGCGAACACCAGGATGGGAAATGCTTTCTAGGTCTTGCCTTTTTAACCCTGCTGCTTGAAGGAGCTGTAACCTGGAAGCAGATGGACGAGTGTGGTTATCAGATATGAAAGCCTGAACTTCCCATCTCAGCTCTCTTCTGGGCTGGGTAAGAGTGGGCATGTGAGTGTGTGTATGAAAAAAACCTGCAAGAAGGAAGATTAAGGGTAAATGATGGATTGGAACATAAACTTTCTCTGCTGCTCTGCCTCAGAGGGCTGGGTTGGGAAGCAGCTGTGCATGAGTGGCCGTAACTGCTGTGAACCAGGCGAATCAGTCCTTGGGCCACAGGAAGACACCCTTTCCTTCTCTGACCACGTGTGCCTAGTTAGGAGCAACCAGCCAGGTCTGCAGGCAGAACCTGAGGTTGGCCAGGCCCTGAGCTGCAAGACAGAAGCCGGGGGAAGGAAGACAGGCGTGTGAGGAACCAGACTAGTCCACTCCTCACAGTCTCCTAAGGAGACAGACAACACCTGGCATACAGTAGGGGCTCAGTGAATATGTGTTGGATGTATACATAGCTGAGATACTGAGAAGCAGCCAGGCATGATAGCTTATGCCTGAATGCCAGCATTTTAGGAGGCCAAGGCAGGTGGATTGCTTAACCCTAGGAGTTTGAGACCAGCCTGGGCAACATGGTGAAACCCCATCTCTATAAAAAATACAAAAATTAACCAGGCATGGTGGCACGTGCCTGTGGTCCCACCTACTTGGGAGGCTGAGGCAAGAGGTTTGCTTGAGCCCAGGAGGTTGAGACTTCAGTGAGCTATGATGGTGCCACTGCACTCCAGCCTGGGTGACAGAGACCCTGTCTCAAAGACAGAAATCCCTCAGAAGCCATGACTGTAGTCAGTCAAAACCAGGAATGTGGGAACAAGGAAGTCTACAAAAGACGTAAGTTAGGACCAAGACAGACATGCAGCTGGGAGCCAGGAGTCTGCAGAAGCCAGAGATGAAGATAGGGAGAAGCCTGCCCATGAGGGGAGCTTGAGATGCAGATTTTCTTTCAAGGTGCCTAATTTCCCCCCACCATTTAAACCACTTTAAAGTGTACAATCAGTCGTTTTACCGAACTCGCAATGTTGTAAAACCGTTCCCACTAATTCTGGAATATTTCCATCACTCTAGAAAGAAACCCACACCTGTTGGCAGTCAATCCCCATTTTCCCTTCCCCCTAGCACCAGGCTCCCACTAACCTGCTTTCTGTCTCCATGGCTTTCCCTATGTCGGACATTTCATATGAACAGAACCATAGAAAACATGGCTTCTTTCCCTCCGCACTGTTTCAGGCCTCACCTTGCCGTGGCATGTATCAGTACTTCACACGTATCAGTACCTCTTCATGGTCAATAGTGTCCACCATATAGATAGACCGCACCTTGTTTTCTTTTCCATTCATCAGTTGATGGACATTTGGTTCGTTTCTACCTCTTGGCTATTGTGAATAATGCTGCTGTGAGCATTTCCGACACGTTTTTATGTGGATATATGGACCTAATTCTGTAGGCTGTATATCTGGGAGTGGAATTGGTACCACTGTATGGTGATTCTGTGTTTAACTTTTTTAGGAAACTGCCAGACTACTTTCCAAAGTCTGCACCATTCTACATCCCCGTCAGGTGTGGATGAAGGTTCCAGCACCGGGTCCTCATGGGGAGCCCACAGTTATGCCCAGGAAGCCTGGGCGGTGCCTCCTGACTCAAGGCTAAAACCACCCTCCTCAGGGAGGAGAGAAACTGCGGCTGCCCAGATGGCGGCGGCACACTCACCAATGGTGTCCACCCACGTGATCACCTCGTCCCTGCACAGGCTGTGGCAGGTCTGGTTGTCGGGTTTTCCAGAGTGGAGCAGCAGGCACTCGACGCAATCTCTTTGGAAAAGAGGAAAGAAAGGTGGGTGTGAGATAATGCAGAATAGTCCCACACCTGTCCCTGAGCTCCTGACAGTGCAGGACCTGGGAAGGCTTTAACTTCTTTCCAGCCGCAGATGTTGAGCCTCAGGGAATGCTTCTGCTCTGCCTTTCTTGTTATGTGGGGAAGCCCAAGTGTTCTTGGAGGAACACATGTGAGTTTAGTGGCATGTCTTGTCTACGTGTCAAGTTGCAGACCTTTCAAATTCTGACACCAGGAGCCAAATCCATCTGCACTCTGGTCCATCTAATGCCTGGTGAGGAGTCTGCTCCAAGCCAGAGGTTTCTGGATGATAAAACAGTATTCCTGGCCTCCCAGAGGTCCTCACACTCCCATGGCCAGAGCTTGATGCCCCACATTGTCCCAGTTCCCCAGATCCTGCCCTGGTCATCACCCAGGGCAGGGATCTCAACCCTCCTGCACGTTCAACTCTCCAGGGAGCTATCAAGAGAAACTCCCAGGGCCTGGGCCAACCACACCTCCAGGGCCGGGCTTCCTGGGCAATTCTGATGCATGTTGAGGGCTGAGAACCACTGTCCTGGAGAGTCTCGGGCTCCAGCCCCCTTCTCCCTCTCAGACAGAGCCCACCTGCCAGGTCCCCCGGGGCTCTGCTGCCCACATACCTGTCAGTCAGTCTACACTAGGCTCTGGCACAGGCTCTCGGGTGCTGACTTCTTCCCAGGGAACCTTGTTCTTTAACAGGGTCTCTTCTAGAAAATTGGTGACAGCCAAAAAGTGACACCTTGAGCCCGTCTCCTTCTACCTCAGCCTGACAGTTTCAATCAGATAGCGGGTGAAAATGCTTAACTACCACGTTCAAGTAAGTGGTCATTATTATATGTGTATCGTCAAAACCAAGTTCCAGACATTCTCCCTCTGTCATAGATCTCCCAGAGAACTGGATTCCAGAAGCCACAGGGTGGGGAGCTGAGCTGTGGCTGAGGGGCTGTAAAGCTGAGGTGCAAGGGGAGAGGTCCCTGGCTCCTCTGGTGGCTGGGGGATGGGGCTATAGGATGGTGAGCACAAAGCTCCAGGGAGAAGTGGGCTGCAGCATGTCGCTCTTAGGGACTTTGTGATGCAGTGGTGACTGGTGGCCTTCAAGGAGGGTGAGACCCCAGGAGAGGCCCCTAGAAAACTGGGTCAGGATTCAAGAGCCAGGTGTGCTGTGGAGGCCACCAGAGTACAGGGGGTGACCTCAGAACCTCAGCTACATGAGGGACAGCTGCTCTGTTTCCACAGGCCTGTGGGGATCAAAGGGGCTGTGTGTCCAGAAAGGTCTCTGGCAAAAATATAGAGGGATGTGCAACCGCAATGTGGTGCCTTTATCATCACCTGTTTCTTAACTCCGTGGGATTCAGAGGCCAGCTACTAAAACGTTTCCAGTGCAGAAACCGTGAAGCAGAAGAGTAGAGCTGAATGGAAGCTCTGAGACCATTTCATTAAATCTCCTTTGTTTTACGGAGGAGGACTTGAGGTTCTGCAGCCAGGTGCCCCACCTCTCATACTAGGCCTCCTAAGAGGTTCTGATTAAGAACTCAACTATCCCTGACTTGTCCACAAAATCCCACTCTCCTGGAACTAATTTATGGAAACATTCTGAAGTTAGAAACAAGATGGTAACTAACTCTGTCACTAACAGTGACAGCCCTGGAGGGCGGGCAGCTGAGACCTGGCTGGGGGCCAGGAAGGGGTGGCTCCAGCTTCAGTCATTCATGCTGACCCAGCTGCACCCCCAACCCCCACCAGCCTCCCAGATTAGCACAGGGCTGAGGACTGCTTCCGCTCCCAGCCAGGATTCTCTGTCCCTGCCGCCTGATTCTCTGTTGTTAAACCACAGCTCCAGGCCGCTTCCAGGAAACACTCCCTAAGTATCCATGTGAACATATCAGTCTAACTTGTATGCCCCATGTGCTGGTCGAAACTTGTAATATATTGTAGTCATGTACTAAAATAAGCCTGCTCTTTAAAAAAAATAAGTTGTTTAGAGAGACTTTGCTGCGAGAGCAGGTTAATTGAAATTAGCTGGGGTTGAGTGTGCACTCACCTAAAGTGAAGAGTGTGGTTGGTTAGATCCAGAAAATGAAGACTGGCTGCCCTGAAACCTCCGGAAAAAAAAGGACATAGGGACATTCAAAACCTGGCGGCTCTTCACAAGCAGCGAGTAGAAAAAAACAGACTGATGTAAGTCCCCATCAAAAGGACTTTGTTTAAAAAAAAAGTTTCCAATAGGCTGTGAAAGAGACAGAGGGTCAGTGTGGCCCAGAGACAAATAAGAAGGAATAGTAGGTTGAGTGCAATGGCTCACGCCTGTAATCCCAACACTTTGAGAGGCTGAGGTGGGAGGATCGCTTGAGTTCAGAAGTTTGAGACCAGCCTGGTCAACACAGCAAGACCCCATCTCTATAAAAAATAAAAATTAGCCAGGTGTGGTGGTGCAAGCCTATAGTCCTCGCTACCCAGAAGGCTGAGGCAGGAGGAATGCTTGAGCCCAGGAGTTCAAGGCTGCAGTGAGCTGTGATGGCGCCACTGCATGCCAACCTGGGTGAGACCCTGTCTCAAAAAAAAAAAAAAAAAAGGTAAAAAGAAGGAATTGTGATATTCCCTTATGGCATCTCTTTGCTCTCCTTGCTCCCTTGACATTGTGTAATAAATAATACATTACTGAGTCTATGTCTTCTAGGAAGCAAATGCTTTAAACATTTAAAGCTAGAGCTGTTTCCCCCGGGCCTTTCCGCCGACCTAAAGCCAATCCTCCACTGCCTGCTGCTCCATAGGAAGGCAAGGCTCGTTTAATGGGTTCCACGTGTGTTGTCCTAGCTTGGCCCCCGCTCCCCATTAACCCAGTGTGCCCCAGAGACTAGGCGCAGAGACTCAAAAAGGTTCCGCTGCTGGTTGCTGGAGGTGGGGCACCTCCCTCAGGCACAAAACGTGGCTAATGGCTGACTCCATGCTGGGAGGGCCACAGCTATCTGGGCTCCAGATCCAGGATCCTAACCTTCTTCGGGCTGTTTCTACTTGGATCTGTTTTTTCTCTGCTCTTAGCAGGTCTGAAGGAGATCTGTTTTTTTTTCTTCCTTACTCTCCCCTATCCCCTCCAATTAAACACATTAAAACTGAGCCCTGTCTATCTTGTCTCTCCATCTGCAGCCAGCTTTCAATTACCCATGCCTGGGTTATTTATGGCAAATGTCCAACCAGGGGTTCTGCCACCCAGAACGTTTCTGAGCACAGACTGACCAGCAGCCGCTGCAGGCGCAGAGAGCATGAACTCATTTCATTATCAGCCCGAGCCAGACATTCATAAGGGAAATCTGCCAAGAGAAAATCACAGATGTGTTCCTTAGCCAAAGAGAAGCGACGTTTGTATTATGATTTGTTTCTGATCCTCTGTGTCCCTGCCTCCTTAGCATGGATAATGATGACACAGCTGTTTCTCCAGCAAACTCCAAGAGCAAATGTCACTTCTGCTTTCCAGGGGCATCATTCTGTAATTCCCTCTCATTTGCACTCTGGTGGAGCGTGCAGGGCTGAGCAGGAGGAGGTCAGTACAGCTACGGGAGGCCGTGGCTGGGTCAGTGAAGGCGGGGGCCCAGGTCTAGACAATCTCTGCATTCAGCAGCAGCACAGAGCCCACGTTCTATTATCTATATAAATGGAGCAGAAAATTTAAAAGCCATTGCAGTGGTTTCCGGCATGCCTCATCTAGGTCGAGTGCCTTTCTCTCCAATTTATCTTCTTCTTATTTATTTATTTATTGAGATGGAGTCTCACTCTGTTGCCCAGGCTGGAGTGCAGTGGCATGATCTTGCAATCTCTGACTCCCAGGTTCAAGCCATTTGCCTGCCTTAGCCTCCAGAGCAGCTGGGATTACAGGCATGCACCACCACACCCAGCTAATTTTTGTATTTTTAGTAGAGAAGGGGTTTCACTATGTTGGCCAGGCTGGTCTCAAACTCCTGACCTTAAGTCATCCACCCGCCTCAGCCCCTCACAGTACTGGGATCACAGGTGTGAGCCACTGCACCTGGCCCCTCTCCAATTTACTTTCTGATGACATTTTGTCAGCATTTCCCATAGGGGTTCTGTGAAACACTGTTTGGGAGATATCAGTGTGGGGGATTCAATTCATTTGAAAAAAGATGCACACTTGTCAAAGTATTCTCCTGTGAAAGCACACAATAGTGCACTCAAGGCTCTGAGAAGGTGCTAATTTTTGCTGCCAACACCAGCTTAATTTCATTTAACTCTGTGATCTTGTAATTTCTAAAGATGTTTAGGAACAGAGTAGCAGTTTTGTATTTCTTGTTCTGTTTTTGTTTTCTCACAAAACCCTTATGGAACCAGCGTTTGAAAGCCACAGTTTCGGTTACTGTCAGTAAGAGGGCCGCTCCCCAGTGAGGCTGGCTGGGTGGGAGGTTCCGGAGGTGGCGAGTGGAGGCTGGCTGGCCCTGAGGACGGCCCGGCTGGACCACAGGCCTGGCCTGGGTGAGAAGTAGGGTGGAGCTGTTGGTGGAACCAGTACCTCTTGGTGCTGCATGCATCCGGGCAGGTGGGGCACTTCTCACACATCTCCCCGAAGGCCCCTGGCTCCGTGCACTGGCACTGCCCACAGAGACAGTGCCCACGGTCGCTGCAGATCTGGCCATCTTTGCCCTGGCATGTGCTGATGTCTGTCGAGCAGTTACAGTTGTCCCCGATGTAACCTGCATGGCACTTGCATTCTCCGCAGTGACACTCGCCATGGCCTAAAAGGATACATGTGGCACATCAGCGCCTGCTCACCTTTCCACACGAGCACATAACCATCTGGCGCCCCACCTGCCAGGACTGGGATTCAGCAGAGGATGGAACACCAACTCTGCCCTCAGAGCCTATTTGGGGAGATAGAGGGCCTAGAGCTGGCATGAAGGGACAGCAGAGGACCTTGGTAGCTGGTGTAGCCAGGCTGGGTCTAGACTGGTGCTCCAGGTTGGTCCAGAACTTGGCCAAGTTGGGCCACAGGGCCAGGACCCAGGGGAGCTTCCTCTTGCCTCAGCTGTATGAATAATGGCCCCCAACTATGTTACCACTCCAATCCTCAGAATGTCAATGTTACCTTATAGCACAAAAGAGCTTTCGCAGATGAGATTAAGTTAAGGGTTCTGAGATACGGGAGTCTCCTGGATTGTCTCTGTGGGCCCTAAATGTAATCACCAAGGTTCTTCTGAGAGGGAGCGAGGGAGACCAAAGGAGACGGGACTACAGAGGAAGGTGGCAATGGGACAACAGAAGCATGATGCTGGCTGCTGGCCTGAGATGGGGAGGATGCCAAGAGCCAAGGAACGCAAGGAATGCAGCTCTGGAGACTGGAAAGGCTAGGAAGCGGATGTTCCCTGGGAGCCTCAGAGGGAGTGGAGCCCTGCTCACACTCCACGCTAGCCCAGTGAAATGATTTCAGGCTTCTGACCTCCAGAACTGTAAGAGAATAAATCGGTGTTGCTTTGTCACTAAATCTACAGTCATCTGTTACAGCCACGGCAGAAAACACAGTTGTTCTCCCTGAGTCCTGGTTAGAAGCTGAATTCCTGCTCAGGGACCTGAAGCCCAGAAATGGATGATTTAGGACCAGATGCTGAGAACAGCAGCAGCAGAAGCAGCAGCAGCAGCAGCTAACACTCACCAGTGCTTCCTATATGAGCACCTTACACGTAGAAACGAGATGAATCTGCACAGTGACTTATGGGGCAGGCATTATTGTCCTTGTTATATGAGGGGTGAAACCAAGACCCAGAAAGATGAAGCAGTGGTTGACAGTCACACAGCTAGTGGCAGCAGAGCCAGGACTTGAACTCAGAGACTGACTCCAGAGTCCATGGTCTAAATCCCAGGATCCACTGCCTCCTATGAGCACACTCAGCCAGGATGAGAACCTGCGGGGGGATGTCCTGGTCCTTCCTTCCAGGGAGTCCTCTCCATAGCTTGCAAGGGTGGAGAGGCAGGCACTGTCCCAAAGGTGTGAGGGGCAGGAGTATCACTCGGCTCAGCAGAATATGTGTGTGTCACACTAGTGTGTCTGAGTGCGGGTATGAGTGTGTGAGTGCAAGTGTGTGAGGAAGTATTTGAGTGTATGTTTGAGTGTATTTGGGTGCAAGTGTGCATGAGTGTGTGTGTTGAAGTGTGAGTTTGAGGCTGCATGAGTGTGTGCCGGAGTGCAAGTGTGTGTGAGGGGGTGTGTGTGTGAGTCTATTTCAGTGTGACAGTCTGTATGTTGGAGTGCAAGTGTGTGTGAGGTTGTGTGTGTGAGGTTGTGTGAGTCTATTTCAGTGAGAGTCTGTGTATGTTGGAGTGTGTGTGTGAGGGTGTGTTGGAGTGTGTTTGTGTTGGACTGTGAGCATGCTGGACTGTGGAAAGACTAGATAGCGCCATCTTCCAAGGGAACAAGGGCCTGACAATGTATTCTCTATTTTCTACACAGTCAGAGGCAGAACACAGTGCTACAATTGGGACTTAAAAAAAAAATCAACTTTGTATTATTTTTTTCCCTAATGACATTATGTGAAGGCTGATATTAATACAACTAAAAGTTTCATTTGCTGAGCACCACCTATAAACTACTGGGTGCCTGGAGAGGTGGGGTGGGGAGTCCTTGCATTTTACTACCATATCTGAGTCAGTTACCCAGCTTGTTAACTGGATCCCAGCACCTTCCCTGGAACCACCAATGTGTGTGACCCATAAAATAATGTAGGTCAGGACTCAACTCCAGAAAGCCTCTTCACTTGCCACTTAACTTCCTGCCCTTGCTTTCCCTGGTTCTGTCTACTCTCTGGTGTCCAGAACCTGTAGGTGGCGGGGAGACCATCTGGACAGCCAAGCCTCCCAACCCTCCTGTGCTCAGACAGCCTCTCGCTTACCCATGGGGTTCAGAGCCGCAGCAAATGTGTGCTAAGCAGGTGCCCTCCCATGTCACAGGCAGCGCTGAGGCAGATGGCAAGCCCTCCAGGAGAGGCGAGGAAAGCCAGACTTGGACCTGGCAGCGGCTGTGGAATGCAGTCTTAACTGTGTAGATGCGGGAATATGAGGGGTAAGCCACTGGAAGGGGTGGTGTCCCGCTGCTCACGGGTTCCACAGCGGAGGCTGGGAGAATGGACAGCACCAGCTCATCCTCAGGAGGGAGAGGGTAGCCCTGCCCCTCCTCTCAACCTGTCTGGGACCAGCACCACTTCTAAGCCGTGGCAGCAGGAACTCCCCACGGGGAGTCTTCACAGGTGAAATGGATCCAATCCACACACCTCCCTCACTCTCTGGTCTCAGGGACCACATCGGTCAAGAGCCTGTTTTCAATGAAAATAGCTCACTGTCAGGGGACCATTTCCCCCTCAACATTTTATTAGGAAAACTTCCAAACCTGCACCAAAGTTGAAAGGATTGTACAGCGTGCATACATCTCCTCCCTACCTAGACCTTCCCTTCACATGTGACATGCTGCTTCACTGCATATCTAACCACCTGTCTGCCCATCCACCAATCGTATTTTTAAAGATGCATTACAAAGTGAGTTGCAGACACTGGTGCACTCCAGGGGTAGACTTAATACAGCTCTGGAATGCTCCAGTGGCTTGTCTATCACACCATTCCATAAACACAAACATACAAAAAGTAAGAGGCATGCTCAGTGCTATATTCCCAAGCAACAAAGATGGCACAGAGGCCAGGCGGGTGTTGTTTCCTTCCCTACTCTATTTGTTGTTGGCAGCACCATAAAATTTCCAAATGTAACATGGCACAAAGTGCCAAAGTGTCAAGGGTTTGGAGAGGAGGTAGCCTATTCTTTTGCTGAAGGGCCTGGGCGTGGGGTGAGGCACGTGTGCTGAGGTAACTGGCCTTCCGTGTGAAAAGGCCTGCTGACTGCAGAGGGGAAGTGAGACAGCCAGGGTGCCTGCTGCTCTGCACTTCCCCCAGGATGGCTGAGGGGTGGAGAAGCCTAGCTGCTTTGGGTACATCTGATACCTTGCAGGCCTGAGAGTTCCACAGCCCAGCCCAAGGTCAAGGCGGTTGAGTGTGCCCCCAACCTAGGGTTTAAGAAGAGGAGTTAGGAGTCAAGGGTAGGAGAGGGTAGGAGCTGGTGACTCACCAGAGGTCACCACCATTCCTTGGAGAGGGACAGGACCCACAGCCAGAGCTGCTGGCCATTCCTGAAAGCTTCCTACCACCCTTGAGCCCAGCCAGGAGTGGCCAGGAAAACAGTGGTGTGCGGGGCCCAGCCCGCTTCTGGGGATGAGCCAGTGGGAGCTGTGGAGGGGCTGTGGGACATCAGAAAACCTTCATCTACATGGCTTTTTGGCCTCCAGTATTTGATGACTGCAAAGCAAAGCCCTAGCCAGCCAAAGCAGAAAATAAGCCCCAGGATTCAAACTTGAAATTGCTGAAGCCGCCAGAATACTTGTTCTTCGTGACTCTGATAATAGTCCCAGTTGAGTTTACCTTGGGTAGTTCCCTGCCTTTCAGAGACAGCCTAAAGCAGCGATGGCAAAGACTCTGCACAACTCCTTCCCCACACTTGTGGCAGACATCACTGTCTCCTCACAGGAGTCTTCTCCAGGGGGCCTGGGCTTGGCCTCAGAATCCTCAACGCAGTCCTCCAAGTAGGTTCTACCAAGTGGTGGGAGCTGGCCCTCAAGTCACAACTACGGTCCACCTTGGATTCAAGTTTCCAAGACTCCTTTAGAAAGCCTGACCCACACAGTCAAAAGCCACATAGGCCTGGTCACATTTTATCCTAATCCAAATGTCTCAGCTCCTGCAGTTGGGCCTCAACCTGCCTTTCCCTCAGCCTGCATGCTCAGAGATTGCCAGCATCTTCTGGTCAGCCTGGCCTCTCCTAATGCCCTAGGAGGAACATGTGTCATTAAAATGACCAGGGTTATTTGGCCCTGTCCCAAGGATCAATAACCTATCAATCACCATCATAGGGATTTGGAATAACATCTTGGCTGACAGTGTTCAGAGGACCTCCATCAAAACAAAGCTAACGTCTGCCTCAGCAAAGTGAGTTAAACTTAATGATGCCCACAGAAAAAATATTTTCATTACACATAGATAGGGATATTGAAGGACGTGTGAAATCCCTGTGCAAGCTGTGAATTGCTACACACGCAAGTTATTATTAGTATCTTTGTTACAATGATCGATGGCCAAATGGACAGGAAGTTGTAAACGTGTCTATTTACACAGATTTTCAGCATTATAGAATTCAACAGCTTTCCATCAGCAAAACAGTGCTTGTGTGGGCTATGGGCCAAGACACGGCCGCTTGCCTCCTCTTATAAAATTGAACGCTGGCCATTCAGAGGAAGGGGCAGGCTGGGAGGCAGGAGCGCAGCCAGTGGCCTGTAAGCCCAGGGAGACGTGAGAGGAAGCCCCCCATCAACACTCTGTGGAGGTCAAGGAAGGCAAATCCTAAACCAGCTATTAGGCTGCACCACAAACCAGTGAGGGCAGAATCCAGCCTGCAGGGGGTGAGGAGGTGGTGACAGTGAGTGTAGGCAACTCCCACAGGTAACCTAGTTGTGTGGGGACGGGGGAGATGGGGCACAAGGAGAATGGGGGGTTTTGCAGATGGGATACATTTGAGCATTTTCAGATTCAGGAGAAAGTGCGGGCAGGGTGGGGAAATGAAGGAATCAAGGGAATGGCAAACTCTGAAGAGATCACAGTAGGGATGGAGTGGTAGGAAGGAGAGGCTGGGCTCAGGGCAAGGGTGTGGCCGTGGGGAGATGCTGAAGTCTTACATTCCAACAGCAGAGGAGTCCAGGGAAACAGCGTGACCAGCTGTTGACAAGCTGAGGGCATGGGCTGGAGCTCAGTTCAGATCCCTGTGTCACCTTGGGCAGGTCCCTAAACTCTGATGATCCATTTCCTCCTGTGTCGATGGGGATAATGCCTCCCTTGCAGGAATGCTGTCAGAAATACCAGCGCTACTGCAAGTGTACTGTACTATCTCTGGCACATGGGGCATCAGGACATGGGAGCTGGCGTTGCTGCGGATGCCACTGGAGTGGACACTCTAGGAACTCAGAGACCCACACGTAGTACAGCTTGTCCACAGGGAACTCGGGGCAGAGGGTGAGAGTGTGAGGCAGGACCAAGGTCTTCGGGGAATGTAGGGGTGACCAGGAGGTTAAGTGACAGGAAAAGTGGAGGGATGGCACAACCTCAAAAGAGGAGAGGGAGCAAAGGGGATGGAAGGCAAAGAGCCAAAGGTACTGCTGGCGGGGGGGCGGGGGGCAAGAAACGTGTGACCTGGGTGTGGGAGGCGTCCCCTCCCCCTGCCACCAGCCTCCCCAACCTCCCCCTACCCCGTGCTCTCAGGGACCAAGAGACCCAGGAGAAGGAGGGGGCGGGACTTCCGCATAAGGCTGAAGATAAAGAGGAGCCTGTTCACCATGGAACATGGGCGGTGGAGAACAGAGCTGGGATATGAAGAACCACCTGGAAAAGGGGACGGGGGGTGCAGTGGTTAGCACAGGGATTCTGGAATCAGGGTGCTCAGTCTGGCCTCCTGAATCTGCTATTTATCAGCAGTGGCTGCTGTTTCACCCCTTTGTATACTGGTTTCCTCGCTTTTAAATGGGGCTAGTAAAAATGCCTTGCTGGTAGGGCTGTTGTGTGAGTTAGCTTGGTTAACCTTTCTAACGCACTTAGAACACTGCTGGCTCAAAGTAGACAAATGGGATCTAATTAAACTCCAGAGCTTCTGTACAGCAAAGGAAACAATCATTAGAGTAAACTGGCAACCAACAAAATGGGAAAAAATTTTTGCAATCTACCCATCTGACAAAGTGCTAATATCCAGAATCTACAAAGAACTAAAACAGGTTTACAAGAAAAAAACAAACAAGCCCATTCAAAAGTGGGCGAAGGACATGAACAGACACTTTACAAAAGAAGACATCTATGAGGCCAACAAACATATGAAAAAATGCTCATCATCACTGGTCATCAGAGAAATGCAAATCAAAACCACATTGAGATACCATCTCACACCAGTTAGAATGGCGATCATTAAAACATCTGGAGACAACAGATGCTGGAGAAGATGTGGAGAAATAAGAACACTTTTACACTGTTGGTGGGAGTGCAAATTACTGCAACCATTATGGAAGACAGTGTGGCGACTCCTCAAGGACCTAGAAATAGAAATACCATTTGACCCAGCAATCCCATTACTGGGTATATACCCAAAGAATTATAAATTGTTCTATTATAAAGACACTTGTACATGTATGTTCACTGCAGCACTGTTTACAATAGCAAAGACCTGGAACCAACCCAAATGTCCATCAACAATAGACTGGATAAAGAAAACATGGCACATATACACCATGGAATACTATGCAGCCATAAAAAACAATGAATTTGTGTCCTTCATAGGGACATGGATGAATCTGGAAACCATCATTCTCAGCAAACTGACCCAAGAACAGAAAATCAAACGCTGCATGTTCTCACTCATAGGCAGGTGTTGAACAATTAGAACACGTGGACACAGGGAGGGGAGCATCATACACTGCGGTCAGTTGGGGGGAACTAGCGGAGTGACAGTGGGGGGTGAGGAGGGTGGGGAGGGATAATGTGGGGAGAAATGCCAGGTATAGGTGATGGGGGGAGGAAGGCAGCAAACCACCTTGCCATGTATGTACCTGTGCAACAATCCTGCATGATCTGCACATGTACCCCAGAACCTAAAGTACAATGAAAAAAAGAGAACAGTGTTGGCTCAGTAAACATCACTGCCTTATCACAGTGGGGTGTGCGGGGAGCATGGCACAGATCTTTTTGGAGGATGCGCAGGGGCACCCTTTTTGTCAGCCTGAATCAGAGACTTCCAGGGCTAAAGGGCCCTATAAGGTTACCTAGGCCATGCCCGGTCCGAAGCAAGAACACCCAGGACTGAAACCACTCAGGGCCTGAGGGAGCTGCTTGGCCAGTCTGAGCCTTGGCAGTGAGACTCACACCACAGAGGCCCCCTTTGGCCCTGCCTGGGGAGCTCCCTGAGGCATGCCAGAGCAGGGTACAGGGACCCTCACCAGGGCCTCTGAGGCAGGGCAGGGGACCCTCAGCTCTGGCCCAGAACAAAACCACTGCCTCATTCACCCCCAAACGCCACTCTGGGTCTGCAGAGGCCCAGGGCAGCCGTGGGTGACCGCAGAGGGCTAGCGGGACACAGTGGGGCTGGAGAAAGGAAGGAGCCAGCTTGGGATGGGGCAGAAATGAGGAGGAGTTCTCTTCTTCCCATCCTCACCCAGCTCAGCATTCTAACCAGGCAGACGTCAGACCCTCAGGGTACAAATCATCTCTCCATAGCTGGCTCAAAAATAGTTTCCACTAGCTCTGCAATGTACTGTGGCTTCCCTGGCTTCCCTCCGTGCAGCTCCATCCCCTCCGGGAGTCCATTCTGGCTCACAGAAGGCTGAGGAGGGAGGACTGGGCTCAGAGCCTGAGACAGGAGGGCCGCCCTCTCTCTCTTCTCATGGCCTGTCCCCCTCCCCCATGCCCGTGGTCAGTGTCTCCTGCACACACACTCACTTCCTCCTGCTTCCTCTCATCGGCTCCTCTCAGTTTCTACCTCTCACAGTGTCCCCAGCCCCCTGCCCCCCATGTTTCCCCACTCTTCTCATATCCCCCTGGGGACCCTCCCCTCTCCTCGACAGCGTGCCCTCCTCCTTCCTCTTCCCCTCCATACACGGCCATGTAAACAGGAAGTGGTTCAAAGACATAGAGGGAGTGTGGCTGGAAGCCTTTACCCACAGGAGGAAATTTCTCCATCACCCAAAGTCAGATTTCATGTGTGTTCTGTGTGACAGCTCTGTGTGAGACCCTGGACCCGGCCTCTGGAACTCTCCATCAACTGTCATAAGCAGAGCAGGAAGCCAAGCCAGCCGCTTGTGTGCTTCAGGTCACTGGTGTCTGTGTGGCTGGGGGCGTGTGACTCTGGCAAGCTAGGGCAGCCGGGATGCAGCAGCGGGAGAGAGCTCGGTGACACAGACCTGGGGAGAGCTCAGCAACAGACTGGCTTGGTGCTCACATGCTGGGCCAACCACAGTCCTCTCTGGAGCACCAGAGCCAGAGCCTGGATGGCTGTCTGTGGTCAAACACATACACAAGCTTCTGAGGGCTGTGGCCTCTGTCTAGGGCTCTGAAGATTTCCTGGGGGGAAATCCCTCCTAAGAAGCGCTATTCCTGGCTCTTTGCTGACAAGCAGGTTGGGGTTACGTAACAGATCCCTTGTCCTCCCATGCCCTCATATGTCCCCGCCTGGCCTGTGCTGCCTGGTGTCTCCCAGCCTGGTGCCCACGGGAATGTGCCCATCCTACTATTTTCCCTCTCCCCTCCATGCGCTGGCCTTGATTCTAGGAAAAGTAAAGAACAGAGATTTCTGAAATGCACAGGTCGTGTTCCCAGCTCCCTCACAAGGGATCTCAGCTTGGGTCCAGGCACCTCAGCAGCAACTAAATACACCTCCCAAGGGCAAGAGAGAAGTTGCTCTTGAAAAGTTTTGTTCTTTTATAGGTTTCCTGCGCCTGTAAACACAGCATTATCACACCCAGGAGGAGTTACGGCCTGGAGAATTTGCCAACTAAGGCTGTTTCTCTCACAAAGAAAGCACAGCTCTCCCTTGCTTAAACCATCCCTGGAACTCAGCTTTGGTGGAACGTCTCCCCTGCTCTCCTCAGTCCTATCTTTGTTCCTCCACTGTGCAACGCCTCGGACCTGCCAGCTCTCTGAGCTGGTGCTCCCATGCAACTTCACCTACATATCTGCTAGCTCTGGGCAGTGGTCCACGTTCCTCACCAATAAAAGAGGAATAGTGCCTTGTCTATCTTACAGGATCAGGGATATTCTTAGTCAATGTGCAATAAAGAAATGTATGTTTTACTTCAATGTTTACTGCCTTCTGGGAACTTGTAATTCCACTGAGATAACAAACCATTAAAATCTCTTAATAATAGTAAAACTTTATGGAATTCTTACAATAGGCTGGGCATGGATCTAAGTATTTTACATGGATTATCTCATTCATGAGTCCTCCCAATAATAACGCTATGTTATGGTATAATTATATTACCCTAATTTTTACAGACGTGGAAATGAGGCACAGAGAAGCCAAGTAAGTGATCCAAAGCCACACAGCAGGCAGGTGGCAGGGCTGGAATTTGAACTACATCTGTTTGACCAGAAGCCCATACTCCTAACCACTATGAAAAGAGAGCATTTCAAGGAGGGCATGGTCAACAGAGTCCACTACAGCTGAGAAGTCAAGTATGATGAGGGCTGAGAGCCCATGAGATATATCAAGACAAGGTCACAGGGGATCTGGGAAGATCTATTTTAGTGGAGTCACGGGACTGAATCCAAATTAGACTGAGTTAAAGACTAAGAGAGGGGCAGTGAAGGAAGGCAGCGAGTATAAACAATTGCTTTAAGGATGTAGCTGTGGGCTGGGCATGGTGGCTCATGTCTATAATCCCAGCACTTTGGGAGGCCAAGGTGGGTGGATCACTTGAGGTCAGCCGTTTGAGACCAGCCTGACCAACATGGTGAAACCCCATCTCTACTAGAAATACAAAAATTAGCCGGGCGTGGTGGTACACACCTGTAATGCCAGCTATTCGGGAGGCTGAGGCAGGAGAATTGCTTGAACTCAGGAGGCAGATGTTGTAGTGAGCCAAGATTGCACCATTGCACTCTAGCCTGGGTGACAAGACTGAAATTCCTTCTCAAAAACAACTATGTGTTTGTGAATATGAAGGTAAGAGGAGCTCACAGTGAGTGATCCCTTCTCTTCTCTTTCTTTTTTTTAATATTTTAAGATTAAATAGTCCGGGCATGGTGGCTTATGCCTGTAATCCCAGCACTCTGGGAGGCTGAGGCAGGCAGATCACTTGAGGTCAGGAGTTTGAGACAAACCTGGACAACATGACAAAATCCTGTCTCTACCAAAAATACAAAAATTAGCTAGGTATGGTGGCGGACACCCGTAATCCCAGCTACTCCAGAGGCTGAGACGTGAGAATCGCTTGAACCCGGGAGGCAGAGGTTGCAATGGGCCAAGATTGTACCACCGCACTCTAGCCTGGGCAACAGAGTGAGACTCTGTCTCAAAGAAAAAAAAAAAAAAAAAAAAAAAAGGTGATTAAACAGACCTGGAAGTGTTCAAAAGCTGACTCAAAGACTTAGTTAAGAGACACAGGTATAGAATCACTTAGCACACTGATGGACTTGTTTGCTGGTCTGCCTCATCTCATTAACCTACAAACCCACCACACAATCAAAGCCTGTGTTATATGTGTGTCTGTGCCCCACACCTAGCATGGTGTCAGGTGTGTAGAGGATGCTCAGAACATGCTGTTGGTTGGTTGTGGTTGAGAACATCACCAGGACAAACCTCAAATCCTGGGGGAAGACATCCAATGCTGGACATTAGAAAAAAACAGAAGTATTATTGATACCTGAAGAGCAAATGTGATTCTTGAGATATTTCAGATTCTTAACAAATGTCCAGAAAACCCAGAGACTTCAGGGTAACATGAGAAAAAGATGATTAAGAAGTATCTTTCCTCTGGCAGAACATGGTTGTAGTCACACAGAAATCACAGCCTTGTGTGTCCCATTATTCTTGCACATTGTTTGAATTTCTCCAGCAAAAGGCCTTTAGAGATGGAAACAATGATGCATCTTTGGTCTCAGGGACAGCTGCTCCTCTGTCTGTGGCATATTGTCAACAAACCAGCCCCATCAGTCAGCTGGTGGTGATTCCCAACGGGCAATGCCCTGACAAGCCCCTCACCCTTTGTCCTTCATTGGCCGGACCACATGGGGCATTCTGTATCTGAGTAGCAAAATACCACTGCTATTTAAAAAAAAAAAAAAAGAAAAGAAAAAGGTGATGTTGCCTTAAGTCAAGGTTCTCCAAACCTCAACATTAACTTTCTGAGTTGATGGTACTGGCTAGAAAGCTAAGACTCCATTGTAAAAAGCAACAGAACCGTCTCAAAGGCTATCTCTGCCTTTCTGGTCTTAGCCACCTGATTTCTCTATGCTGATGCCAGCTGGGTGCAATGGCTTATGCCTGCAATCCCAGCACTTTGGGAGGCTAAGGTGGAATGATCCCTTGAGTCAAGAGTTGTAGACCAGCCTCAGCAACATAGTGAGACCCCCATGTCTACAAAAAATTAAAAATTAGCCAGGCATGGTGGCACATGTCTGTAGTCCCAGCTACTTGGAAGGCTGAGGTGGGAGGACTGCTTGAGCCCGGGAGTCAAAGCCTGCAATGAGTGGTAACTGTCACCACAACTCCAGCCTGGGAGAGAGAGTGAGACCCTGTCTCAGAAAACGACGACAAGAAAACTCCAATCAATGCTGATGCCCAGCTGCAATGTCACAGGGAGATGACGGCACTGGAGGGGAGATGGAAAAATCCTGTGTTCTTTAATGAACTCACCTTTCCAGTTTCAAAGAAGTCTAAAACCAGCTGAGTAAAATCAACCATAGTCCTCTTCTAGGACCCTGAGAATGCTGATTCAGAAAGAAAAACAGAAGGCTGTAGCCAAAAGAAATAGAGGTACTTCAGGTCAACACCTCGGGTTTGGCTTAACCTGCCCAATCCGCCTGGCAGGCACTTCTGGGGACATGCCAACCACATCTGGAAAGTGTGAACTCACCACCCTCTTGGTCACTGCAACAGGATGCAAGGGTTACTATTTTCGAACTGGAAACGGTCATGGTATTGTGGTTGGTTAACAGTTCCCATATTCCACCCCAGGTTGGCCGCTGTTCAGAGACTAGCTGCATTCTCAAAGGACGGAGGTGGTTTGGAATGTGCCATGTGTAGGCCACACTGAAGCTTGGCTGCCCAGACCCCAGTCAAGCCATGAGATGGAGGGACGCAGTTGCTCAGAAGAAGAGCAGCCCCCTACGGTTAGGGGAGGTAGACTTTTCTTGGGTCAAGACTTTTGGCCCAAAATTTCAGCAGGGAGTAAGGTCCACACGCCAGTCTTCTCAGCCTTAGCTTCCCATATGGGCAGGGTGAGTGACAGCACACCAATCTCCTGGCACAGTAATAACAAGTAAATGAGATCGTTCACGTCAAAAGCATTTTATAAATGAGAAGAGGCTAAGGTGCACTTGTAGGTTTAGCATCATCAATAACAACAGGCAGATAACCACTGAATACTAAGAGGAGCTTGTGTCTTTGATGAGATCGTAGTCACGAAATGATGAGCACCTCAGCTAGTCGCATGGTCCACCTGTGTCCTTCAGACCTGGTTCACTGTGTCTGACATAACCTTACGTAACCCAGAGGAACTCACTTAGGAAAACAGGGGCTAAGTATTTCCTAAGATTTTGACAGAGATAAAGAACACTTATGAGGTAGGACTTGGAAAATGTGGGTTAAGTGCCAGGGTGGTGGGAAGGGTCTTAAGCTAATCAAAAAAAGTGAATTTAGGTAGAAATGAGCTAACTGTTTACCTGCAAAAGGCAGTGTAAGGTTCTCCCAGTCTGACTCTATAATCAAAAATCACAAGGAGCCCTAAGTTCTGGGCTTCAATTTCCCCAGATGTAAAGGGTCAAAGCAGGCAATGCACAGTAGTCACACCATGTGGGACAGGCTCTGTTAGGAAAGGCATGAAATGCAAAAACATCCTCCCAGTTAGGGCTTGCTCATGATACATCAGTGCAAAATACTAACAAATGAGCCTGTTTGTTTCCAAGGAAATGATCTCAATATAGTGAAAAGGCCATTAAAATAGATTCTCAGCTGGGTGCAGTGGCTCACATCTGTAATCCTAACACTCTGGAAGGCTGAGAAGGGAGGACTGCTTGAGCCCAGGAGTTCGAGGCTGCAGTGAGCAATTGAGTATACCACTGTACTGCAGCCTGGGCAACAGGGCAAGACCCTGTCTCTTTAAAAAAAAAAAAAGAAGATTCTCCTCACATCATAGTTTTGCCTAGTGCTAAAGGTCAACTTCATGACGTCAAGTAACATACCAACCTGGGTTGCATACTTCTTTAGCTTAGGGACATCTGGACTCACTTGATAGACTTTGGGGGTGATGGCTGTGGGGTGGAGTGACAGCAGGTTCCATCCTCTGGGTCAGAGAGCAACAGTCAGAGCCCAGGAAGGTACCCCGGAAAGAGGAAGGAAACCTTCGAGTGGGTCAGACTTGGAGCAACTTCCAGACTCAAGGGAGCTTTTGGATCTGGGTGGAGCTCTTAGGTCAGTGCTCTGAGCACGACAGACACTCACCCCAAAGATCAACATAGCTCCATCCGGACCTGCCCCACCTCGCCAGAGGCACTAAGCAGCAGAAGCCAATGAATAACCAACTATGTCGAAGCACCTAAAGCCAAGACCAAACTCAAAGTGTCAGCTCAACCCCTAAGAAATGGAACAAAAGGAGCCTTAAGAATAACCATTTCAGCCACCAGAGGTCTCTCGCAGTTTTAAATTTAAACATGGAAAATTTTCCAACATGTTATAATATCAAAAGGCTAATACCACCCACACCTCAAGCCTACATGACTAAGCTCTTATCTTCGGCATTCTTAGGTCTTCCTAGTCTTTTCCTTTGCTTTTTAAATGTAATTATTTTCTTCAGAAGCCAAACCTCACGACCTTAAGGACCAGGGCTGAAGTTCAAAGGCACACACAGAACCCTCGGCACAGAATTCTGTTTGCAAACTTCTCTTCCTAAGCAGAGGGAAGGGGACAGTGAGGGGATGTCCAACGCTTAGATTTTCAGAATCACAGGTGATTTGCTGCTTAAGATGTTTCTGGACACAGGAACTGAGCAGTAAGCAAAAGCACTGACAAAACTCCATTTCCCGAGCTAAGCTCAGAGCACCAAGAAGGCAGGTTCTCAAAATGCTTCCCAACCCTCTGTTTTTTGTCTTTCAAGATCTCAGAGAAGTCTGAATGGTAAAGGTAGAAGCATAAGATGATTCATGTTCGCATTCCTCATTTCTAGAAAGTTTCAAGCGAAAAAGCAGATTTTTATTGTCCAATTTTTATTGTCCAGGGGCAATAAAAATTTAGAAATTAATTCAACACTGAAACTCCAGCTGTATATCCCTGGCAGCCAGTACAACATTTGGATTATGAAGAACGCTCAATGAACTTTTGTTGAATGAGATGAATGCAGCAACCTGCCTAGCACAAAGTGACCTTCAATGAGAGATCATTGTTTCTGTATTTGTAGCTGCATTGTCTCAGATCAGATACTTATTAAGCTCTGGTTTTTCCAAAGCTCTGGTTTCTCCAACCACAAGCTGCAAGAGGCTGGCTGACTCCAGAGATGAGCAGTCCAGCTGGCTCACGTCACTAGTTTAAAAGATACATTATTTCATTATAGGATCAAGTTTTACATTTTGGTACCTTTTTGCCTTTCAAGTGAACTTGAGCAGTGGCTAGAAACAGATGGATTTTTTTTTTTTTTTGAGATAGAATCTAGCTGTCGTCCAGGCTGGAGTGCAGCGGCATGATCTCTGCTCACTGCAACCTCCACCTCCTGGGCTCAAGCGATTCTTCCCACTTCAGCCTCCCAAGTAGCTGAGACCACAGACAGACATTACCAGGCCTGGCTAATTTTTTGTAGAGATAGGGTCTGGCTATGTTACCCAGGCTGGTCTTGAACTCCTGAGCTCAAGCAATCCACCCACCACGTTGGCCTCCCAAAGTGCTAGGATTACAGGTGAGCCACTGCCCCCAGCCCCAGGAGAAAAATGTACTCAGTGTCCCTGGTGCAAGGAGCTTTATAGATACTGTCCTGTTGGTTCCTCACAACTCTTCTGGGGTAGGTTTTTCCTCCTTATTTGATAGATAATAAAAAATCTAGGTTTGTCTCATTCCAAAGCCATTTTCCTTTCCATTAAATAAGAGGCCTCCAAAGGCTTTTGCAGTATTCCTGTGCAGGGGACATGGAGAAACATCTCTGTGCTGGTTGATGACATGGTTTCTGGCAGCTCTGCCTGTGTTGTCATTGCCTAAGGAACATGCATTATCCTCAGCCATCCTGTACATGGTATCCTGCCCAATTATCACTTCCACTCACAGGTGTCTCATTCCTTATGACAGTTATTGAAGAATCCTGGCCGGGCGCAGTGACTCACACCTGTAATCCCAGCAGGATTAAGGGCCTGTAACCCTTGGCCCTTAGGAGGCCAAGGTGGGCGGATCATGAGGTCAGGAGTTCAGGACCAGCCTGGCCAACATGGTGAAACCCTGTTTCTACTAAAAATACAAAAATTAGCCAGGTGTGGTGGGGGGTACCTGTAATCCCAGCTACTCACTTGGGAGGCTGAGGCAGGAGAATCGCTTGTACCCGGGAGACAGAGGTTGCAGTGAGCTGAGATCGTGCCAACGCACTCCAGCCTGGATGACAGAGCAAGACTCCATCTCAAAAACCAAACCAAAACAAAACAAAAAGAATCCTGTAACAAATTCTGTTCTCAGAGCCATCATACTTGAGTACTCCAAAATGGAACAGGACTCTCCTGGCCCTCATGGTCATGTACATATTTAGGATTTCTATGCTACCAGGTGAGGAAAATTGCTACACTGGTTTCTGAAGCTCTGCCTGGAGGCTTCTTTTGGGAGGGGTCCTTTCTCTGGAAGATATATTCTGCATCCTTGTATTTGCTAAAAGCATCTGGGTAACCATCAACAAACTGAGCAGAGATTAATGTATATGAAAAACCTGAAGATATTTCTAGGTGCTCCTATCAGAGGCACACAGTTGTGGTGATCCTACCAAGAGGACCCTTTCCTGGAGGTTAAATATGTCCAATCTAGGTTCATTCACAAGGTACTTTTAGCTCACGCCTGTAATTCCAGAGCTTTGGGACACTGAGGTGAGAGGATCCCTTGAGCCCAGGAGTTCGAGACCAGCCTGGGCAACATAGGGAGACCCTGTTTGTAGTATAAAACAAATAAACAAACAAATGGTACTTTTGGAGACCTCTGTCATGGAGGTCACCTTCAAGACAGTCCTGTAGCAAACCATTTGTGAAATATGCCAATTGCAATGACAGAGATACAGCAGCAACCTGAGCCCCCAGAATGGCTGCCAGGCTACTGATTCTGAGCGTGAAAATTACATTTCTAAAGAAAACAATATAGATATGGTGAGAAACACTTTTAAACTGCGTCTGGATAACTGTTGCCATGGCAGGTGTTTTGTTTGGCAAGAGTCAAGAAGCCTAGAATGCAGCCTTAATCTCAGGAGTGTCTTTAACCAGACAGAGTTAACAGAACTTTGCTAAGTCTGCCGGGAACTGTTAGCCCAGACACAGAACCCATGCTTGGATGCTGGCCCTGGCTTACTAGGAATGATGCTACTAGTGCTGTGCTTCCTTTTTTTGGTAACGTTTGGGAGAGAACTAGAGATGTCCCTTGACTTCTAATTGCCTGCCACATAGTAATAAAAGATTCTTGCTCAAACGTTGGGTGAAATAAAGGTGAGATGTATACATGAGACCTTACTTTGAGGTGCTTCTGGGATCTTACAGCCAAGAGACCAAAAGGGCTCTGTTCAAAATTCTACCTTCTATTTGATTTAACTTTCCTCATTATGTGGAACCCAAGAAATAGGCTGACCATTAGCAGATAATTCAGTGTACTCCAGTGCAGTAATTTTAAGTGTAGAGAAGGCTGAAAGCATCTGGGTTGAAACTGACCTCAGCAATGTATCACAAGGGAGTAGCTCAAATCCCAGAAAACGCACTGTTTGGGCATAGAAACCAACAAAGAAACTCAAAGTTTGATCAAGAATCTTCTATTACATGAAAAACAAATGAACAGAACATGCCCTGCTTCTCATACTTATTAGTAAAGAGAGTCTGAAGAGTCAATACAAGACTCAAAAGAAAAGACGCCCTCATGATGGCCCCAGGAAGCTCCCCTCACACACACACAAACAGTCTGTGGACAGAACCATTCTCTAAGTCAAGCTGCCTCTAGAAACTATGGGGAGACACAAGAGCCCCAAGCTCACACACATTCTCGTGACAATGTGTCACAAAATAACAGAGTTGTTCAATTGCTTCCAGACCTTAGTCGGATTCGTTCACTGCTCATTTTGTCTCTTTTCTTTTCTTTTTTTTTTTTTTTTTGTCCTAGACTGCTCAGCAGGATTCACTGCTCATTTTGCTGACGGATAACATACT
Organism: Cacajao melanocephalus; assembly: GCA_963573385.1. Classification (NCBI taxonomy): domain Eukaryota; kingdom Metazoa; phylum Chordata; class Mammalia; order Primates; family Pitheciidae; genus Cacajao; species Cacajao melanocephalus. The sequence continues at coordinate 37,042 of CAUYLG010026598.1, forward strand.
GCAAACCTGTAATCTCTTGCACTTCTCCCCAGCCCTGTCTTGGTAGGGGCATGGACCGTAAGCCTCCTATTGATAGAAAGTCCAGTGACGTAGAGTTTCTCTGAGGCGACCTTACCTATTCTGGCTCTAGCTCTGCCTCAGCCACTTCTCCAAGGGCAGCCCTCAACTCCACTCTGAAGACAGACCACAACCACACGATTTCCTTCCAAGACAGGCTGCAGGGAAGAGGGGGTGTAAAACTGTAAGAGAATGCTGAAGTCAGCTGCTTGGGAGCCTCTGAGCCAGCACCTTCAAGAGCAGAGTGGTGGCTGGGAAACAGGCTTCCCTGCCACAAAAACTCCAGATGTAGCCATGACCTAAGAGCTCAGAACCAACGCATGCAGTCCTGGAGTGGGAGCCCCATGCTGACACAGGTGCCAAGGACCCAGGGACTGGAATTCCTGCCCTATCCATTCACAGCCCCTCCTGAGCTATAAGGTTTGAGAGACAAGGAAGGGCTGGTGCTTTAACACTCTGCAAGAAGCCACGGCATGAACATATGTTACCAAGTCCTTCCCGGAGCTGGGCTCAGTTTAAGTCCTTCCCAAATTGTCAAACAACAATGACCTCACTCCAGAAACCATTTTCTCCAGAAAGACGTGGATAGTGTCACGTTTCAACTAGTGGTTGCTTTTCAAGTGAAGAGGTGGAGGAGGCTTGTTGGGGATGCAATGGAAAGACACTCAGAACGTTCTCATCAAGGATTTACTAAAGTAATTCGACTTCAAGTGCTCCTTAGGATATAATATTATAGGAAAAAAAAACATGATACAAAATTGTATGCAGCCATAAACACACATACACTAACTCAGAAGAAAGTTTAGAAGGAAATAAACTAATCTCTTAAAATAAGAGTCATGAAATTATGGATGATTTAAAAATTTCTTTCTACTGCTCAGAATATTCTTGACCTAAGGCTACTCACCCAGCTGTCTGGCAAGGTCTTGACTGAGCACACAGCTTCAGAAGTGATGCACAAGAAACAGCCTGGGTAAAAAGAGCTGATTGTCTGGTTTCCCAGATGGTCCAAATTACTCCTGGTCACCAAGAAGATGGACAGCACCAACTGGCCACACATCCATCAATTTCCCTGTATTTTTCAAGTTTTCTTTAATAATTGTCTATGGCTTCTCCAGTGGGGAAGAAAAAAGACATTCCATCTCTGCAACCTCAGGGAAGTTAGTAACCTGAGGCATCATCCATCTGGGAGCCTCAAGGGCTTGGCAAACCTCTGGTTTCTCTACACCATGATGTGAGCATTTCCCGATCCCACAAGATTCTATGGGGTGAAGGGAAGAGAAAGAGAAAGAGACAGAGCAGTGGGGGCTTGTGGATATGCGGTCTGGCAGAATTCTGTCATGCTAGATTAACTCAAGACTGTGGGTTCTGGTGATTGAGCAAAAAAGCTGCATGTTCACTCAGCTATGGAATACTCCTGTCTCCAAAATGACCAGTTTTCCCCACTGAGAGTCACTCATACCTCATCTCCCACTCATCTTGTGTTTCCCAGGCTCTGTACTCAGAGAAATGCCAGTCTCAGAGAGACAGAGAGGCATCATCCAGCATGCATCTCTGTCTTCTCCTTCAGTTCTCAGAATGGTGCAGAAACAAGTGGTGTTGGCTCATCTTAGGAGACAGGAAAAGCCAAAGTGCAAGACAACTGAGGTCACAGCCTGATGAACCGCAGAGATGAAACGTGCACACAGCATCTGACTTGGAAGCCCTGACTCCTAGGCTGCATGGACACACACAGGCTTCTAGGGTGAAGACATACCAGAGGGTTATTTCAGGCTCCTGAAGGGGAAGGAGGGACAGTACTGTCATGATTGCTAATATCTCTTTAAAAGAAAAACTGCTAAAAAAGCCTATTACAGACACTGCCAGGCTGCTTGGAGCTTTCACTGTGGCTACTAAGAGGAATGGAAACTCCATTCCACCACCCTGGAATTTTTTAGGCAAAGCCTGGGGACTGTCTGGGGAAAGGCTGGCCCCTCCTGCACTCCGGGCACCAGCTGTGGCCCCCCACCCCAGCAGGGTGTGGCACTGACTCACAGAGGAGCCAGCACTGGGAGTATCTTCCTCTTGTGCCAGGCAATGTGCTAGGTGCTTCACACACATCTCTTTTTCCTCATAACAACTCTATGCCCAAGTCATACTAGCAGATATGGTATGATGGGATTTAGGCCCAGGCTTGCCAAAATTGAATCCAAACTTTTTCTATTAGCCAGACAGAACCACTCAGCTAAAACACCAACTGATCACCACTCTGATGGAGAAAGCGTTGATCCCTGTTGCACGCCTGCCATGTCAAATCCTGATTTTTCCACCTGCTTTACTCTGCAATGACATTCCTAAGTCCTGCCCTTTCCAGGGCAACTCTAATTTTAGACATACTGGTCCCACGGCACCCATGGGTGTACTCACGGCAAGCTCTGCTCCAGGAAGCTTCCCTTGCTAACCCACGCCTGTGCAACCCTGCGTGGAGGTACGGTTCCTCCTCCCCTAGGGCGGAGTACTTGCACCGTCCTGGTTTGCTTCAGAGGCACTGTGTGCTTTCTTTCCCAGCTGAACCCTAAGTTCCTTTCAAATCCACCCATCCCGATTGGAAGACCATTCTCAAGGAGAGAACCCTAGAAACCACAGAATAAATAATGTGTAGAAGAAACTACAATCCTGCCTAAAACAGTTTTACTTACTACCTTTGCAGGTGGCATGGTGTTGGATAAAATTTGAGATACAATTTTGAAGTATTTAATCAGAATGCAATACTAGAGTGGGAACTGCCGACCTGTCATTTAACTGGAATCAATGTAAAGTCCTGTGTTTAGATTCAGAAAATTAAGTGCTCCAACACAACACACTAAAAAAGTCTCTCTCTCCTTCTGAACCACAGTTCTAAAAATTAAAATAAACAAAAAGCCTCAAACTTTTGGAAGCACAGTTAAAAACAAGCTCAAGAGTGTTCTGGGACTATCTAATAGAAAGAAAAGGTGGGCCAGGCGTGGTGGCTCACACCTGTAATCCCAGCACGTTGGGAAGCCAAGGCAGGTGGATCACCTGAGGTCAGGACTTCGAGACCAGCCTGGCCAACATGGTGAAATCCCATCTCTATTTTAAAAGCACAAAAAATTGGCTGGGTGTGGTAGTGGGTGCTTGTAATCCCAGCTACTCAGGAGGCTGACACAGGAGAATCACTTGAACCAGAAAGGCAGAGGTTGCAGTGAGCTGAGATCATGCCACTGCACTCCAGCCTGGGCAACAGAGTAAGACTTAAAAAAAAAAAAAAAGAGAAAGAAACAGAGAAAGAGAGGAAGGGAGGGAGGGAAGGAGGGAGGGAGGAAGGGAAGAAGGAAAGAAGGAAGGAGGGAGGGAGGGAGGGAGGGAAGGAAGGAAGGAAGGAAGGAAGGAAGGAAGGAAGGAAGGAAGGAAGGAAGATACGTAGGTACTGTCAGGGTGCATCCGTAGAAGCAGAATGTCCAAATCACAGGAAACGAATGCTCCGCTGTACCCTGGACCAAGCCCTCATCATCCAGCATGACAAGAAACGTGCTCAATTCTTCACAAATGATAGCACCCTCAGAGAAGGAAGAGACTTGGGGTGTCTAACCTAGATCAGAAGAGAGAACAGAGAAACGTAAAGAAGCTTTTAGATGTTTGGAAGGTTGTCATGTGGAAGGAGGACTCTAGAATGTGAGCCATTGGGTGGAAGTTACTGAGAAACAAATTTGTCTTCAATATAAAGAGGAATTCTGGGTCGGGCATGGTGGCTCACGCCTGTAATCCCAGCACTTTGGGATGCCAGGGTGGGTGGATCACTCGAGGTCAGGAGTTCAAGACCAATCTGGCCAACATGGTGAAACCCCGTCTCTACTAAAATTACAAAAATTAGTCAGGTGTGGTGTTGGATGCCTGTAATCCCAGCTACTCGGGAGGCTGAGGCAGGAGAATCGCTTGAACCCGGGAGGCGGACATTGCAGTGAGTTGAGACAGTGCCACTGCACTCCAGCCTGGGTAACAGAGCGAGACTCCATCTCAGTTTAAAAAAAAAAAAAAAAAAGGAATTCTGCCAGGAAAAATAACAGCCCTCAAAGATGTCCACGTTCTAATCCCTGGAACCTGTGACTGTGTGGCCTTACACGGTGAAAGGGATTGTGCAGGTGTGAGTAAGCTGAGGACCTGGGGATGGGGAAACTTCCCAGGTTCAACTGAGGGTCCCTTGTAACTACAGGGGTCCATAGGAGAGGGAGAAGGATGTGACAACAGAAGCAGATGCTACTCTGCTGGTTTTGAAAATGGAAGGAGCTACCAGCCAAAGAATGGTGGCCTCTAGGAACTGGAAAACACTGTGACAGATTCTCCCCTGGAGCTTCTAGGAGGTGTGCAGCCCTGCTCACACCTTGATTCTAGCCAAATGAGACCCACTTCAGACTTCTGACCTCCAGAACTGTAATAGAATAAATGTGTATTGTTTTAAGCCACCAGGTTTGTTGTGAGTTGTGGGAGCAGCAACAAGATATGAATCCAATAGCTAAAAGGCAGATGGCCACTACCCGTCCCAGTGAGCTCCCCGTCCCGGGAGGCAATCAAGAAGAGGCTGAACACCTCTACCTGTCAGGAATGCTGTGCAGACCAGTCCTGCATGAACTGGGAAGTAAGCTGGATGACCCACAGGCTGTTCCCTAACTCTGAGAGTCCATAATTTATAGCAGTGCCTTCTGCTTTTGTATCCCACACACTAGTCCCCACTTCCTGCCTAGGGTTGGCAAGGCTGGCCCACTGTCTTCTCCAAGGAGAGCCATGGTGGTGACACTTTCTACCACCACCAAGTAAAAGGCAGGCTTTGGAAGGATGTCCCAACAGCATCTGGGCCTGGCTCAGAGCTAAGTGATTGCTGGTGACCCTTACCTGAGCAGAGGACTCCCTTGTTCCTGGCACAGGAGAAGTTGTCGCACTCACAGAAAGTCCCGTAGATCTTCCCGAACTCACTCTCGAAGCAGGAACACTGGTTGCAGCTGCACTCCCCACGCCCGCTGCACAGCGGCTTGCCCTCTGCCTCCCGGCACAGGTTCTGGTACACGCTCTGGTTCTCCCCATCCTGGCACTCGCACCTGGTGCCCAGGTAGCCGGGGTTGCACTCACACAGGCCGCAGACATAGGTCCCGCTCCCGCTGCAGCTGGCGCTGTTGGGTTTCAGCCTCACACTGCAGCCACATGTGCAGTTATAGGTGACTCCCACTGCCAGGCTGTCCCGGAATCCCACTGGCCGCAGGGCGAACACGTGCTCCATGTGTCTGCTGGGGCAGCTTCGGGCCTCCACTGACACCTCAAAAGATGCCTGGGCAGAAGGAAGAGAAGGGACATCATGACTGTGACAAGCCAAGGCCTCCCATTCACCCAGGGGCAGGGCCCTTGATGAAGAGCAGCTGTGAACTCCAGCCCTCTGTGCACACAGGTAGAAACACCGAGGTGGCCTGAGTAGGAAGAGACCTTAGAACCAGCAAGCTCCCACACTTCTTGGAAAAGAGGATGCTCAGGTGGGCTCACATTTGACAGGGGAATTCTTTAATATTCATTACCTCTGCATCCTCATGACCCTGAGGAAATGGGCCTCTGCATAAAGGTACAGGGCTTCCTCGAGTTCACACAGTTCTTGTTCTCTCTTTCTTTTCTGTTCTGTCCTAGCCTCTTCCCAGCCCCACTACAGATGCCTCTTCTCTGCTCATTTAAAAAGTCATTCAGTAGACAAATGTTTCCTGGGCACTGCCTCTGTGCCAGGCACAATGCAGGGGCATGGTGGCACTCCTCTCATGGGGCACTGGGTGAAGGGCACCTGCCTGGCTCGCCATAGAGAGGGCTCTGTGCCTGCTGGCAAAGGGCTCGGCTGACTCCAGAGCTTGCTCTTCAGACATCCCCAAACCTCCCATGCCTCAATTCCTCCTCTGTGAGTGCTTATCACAGCTGCATCTTTCACAATCCTCCCATGCCCTTGAGGTCTTAAAAAAGAGTTGCCGACTGATGAAATGCACCATGCATATGGACAGACCTTTTCTTTTTAAACAGAATATGTAAGGAAGTGTTTCTAACTCAGGAGCTTCTCACAGATTGTCTCGGAAACAGGCTCAAGGTGGGTCTGGCTGAGTGGCAGATAGTGTGGGAGGGATGCCTGTCAGCTGCCCACAGGGCTGGGATGGAGGGAAAGCAAGGATGAGGCTTGGTCTGATTCCAGGAACTAGAGCCTGACTACCCCACCCTCTCCTCCTCACCCACCTGAGCAGAGCCATGTGGGGTTTGAATCACCCAGCAGGGCCCTCGGAGCAGGGCACTATGGAGTCTATGAAAACGCATAGACAGGTGGACGGTGTGCCCTGATGAAATGTCATAGTGAAGTTTTACTCAGGGGTGGGTTCTTCCTCATGCCCTAAACAGACAGAGGCCCAGCCCACCCCACCCCACAAATGGATTCACTTTATCTGTGTCCAAATGTCTTTATTTTTAAAAAGGCTCCTCAGATCATTCTGAAGCTCAGAATGAGTTAGAAACCACTTTCAGCGATTACTATTCTTAATTCTATTATTTGGGTTGGACTAAAGCTAATTTTATTTTTTTTAAATGGAGTCTTGCTCTGTCACCAGGCTGGAATGCAGTGGCATGATCTCGGCTCACTGCAATCTCCACCTCCCATGTTCAAGTGATTCTCCTGCCTCAGCCTCCTGCGTAGTTAGAATTACAGGCATGCGCCACCACAGTCAGCTAATTTTTGTATTTTTATTAGGATGGGGTTTCACCATGTTGACCAGGATGGTTTTGATCTCCTGACACTGTGATCCACCTGCCTTGGCCTCCCAAAATGTTTGGATTACAGGCATGAGCCACTGTGCCTGGCCATTAAAGCTAATTTTTAAAATGTCATCATTTACTTGCTTTACTGGACAATCTTCAGGTAACAAATTTTTTTTTTTTTTTTTGGAGACAGAGTCTTACTCTGTCACCCAGGCTGGAGTGCAGTGGCGCCATCTCGGCTCACTGCAGCCTCTGCCTCCCGGATGCAAGTGATTCTCCCACCTCTGCCTCCCAAGTAGCTGGGATTACAGGTGCCTGCCACCATGTCCACCTAAGTTTTGTATTTTTTGTAGAGATGGGGTTTCACTGTATTGGCCAGGCTGGTCTCGAACTGCTATCCTCAAGTGATCCACCGCCTTGGCCTCCCAAATGCTGGGATTACAGGTGTGAGCCACTGCACCCAGCCCACAATGTTCATTTTTTGAGAACATTAACAATATCTGTTTCTAAACATACAGATCCCTATTACTTTGAGATCCTTACTGCTTCTAAAAGGCCTCCCTCAGATGCTGTGACACCTAGGGCCACGGGGAGAGGGGAGAGGGTATAGAACTGAGCAGGAGGACACATCCTGCTCTCTAAGCCCTGGAGAAAGTCATGCATGGCAGCAAACTTCTGTTTCAAAGGACTTGACAGCAGACACCCAGGACTCAGCATTAGCCAAGAGGTTCAACAGGCGATGCTTTTGGACAAGTGAGCCGAGCATAACTAGGAGTGCAGGGTCAGAAGACACTGGGAGGACCAGGCCAGCTGCAGACACCTTGGGCTAGCTCCACCTCACCTTCCATCTTTGTGGGATGGGAAAAGTAGGGGGAGGCAAAGGGGAGAGATTGACAAAAACAACAGTTTCAAGGCTAAGTTCCAAGGTCTCGAGATACAAGGAGGCTCTCAAGGTAAGGAAGGAAGATTCAATTCACTTGGACACTGACATCGGTTAAAGGATAACATTGATAGGCCGGGCGTAGTGGTTCACACCTGTAATTCCAGCACTTTGGGAAGCCGAGGTGGGCAGATTGGGAGGATCACTTGAGGCCAGGAGTGAGACCAGCCTGGGTAACATGCCAAAACCCCATCTCTACCAAAAGTACAAAAAAAAAAAAAAAAAGCCAGGCGTTTTGGCACATGCCAGTGGTCCCAGCTACTCAGAAGGCTGAGGTGGGAGGATTGCTTGAGCCCAGGAGGAGGAGGTTGCAGTGAGCTGTGATCAAGTCACTGTACTGCAGCCTGGATGACAGAGTGAGATCTTATCTCAAAAAGGAAAAAAAAAAAACCACACTAATGGTTACTAGTTGCCAAGTGCCTACTATGTACCAGGCACTGTGCTGGACATTTCCCCAAGTATCTCTTTTAAATGCCCCAGAAGGAAGTGTCCTCATTTTATCAGAGAGAAAACATACTTGGTGGGGTCAGTGGATTAGTCATGGTCACGCAGCTGATGAGGAGTGGGGCCAGGCCTAGAGCAGGACCTGTGCCCTCCTTGGCCTATCAGCTCCTAGAAGGCACAATGAGGTCTACCTCCTCAGGGTATGAGGTGAGAGTCAACCTGACTTACTAAAGGGACCACTTGATGGTGATACCCAAAATGGCGGCCAGAGGCATCTCCACATCTTTCTGTCGTGGGCTGGGAATGATTTGAGCCTGTAGACAGGATGGGAGTGGGGACTATGCCTGCCCAAAGCCATCCATCCCTTCTGAGGCCCAGAGAGAAACTTGCTTGTGTCTCCTTTTACTACTTGCTTGAAGCTCTCACAACAATGACATGCTTGAAGCTACCTGTAGCTTGCTTCAAGTTACAGCTGAAACCCTGTACTCCTAGGGCTACAACTTGCTGGACTTGTTAAATGAAAAGCCTGTGCCCCACAGAGGCATGTGCAGGTCAGAAACTGAATAGACTACAAAGGAATGACCTGGACCAAGAGCCAAGGGCATTTACTTATTGAAAGACTGTGGGGAGTGTACACCTGTGAGTATAAACTTCTCCCATGGAAACTTGCCTGCCTTGGGGTTAAAGCAATGAAAGTGAGAGTTAAGTCTCCTGAAACTTGCTAATATGTCTGTGTTTGCCCGGGAGAAATTGGGAGGTTAGGGAGCCCCTGAAGTGCTGGCACCTGATCACCAGCATGTAGAAACACTCGCACACTGTCTGCCCAGCTGGGCAAGCAAGGAGGGCCAGGCTTTCAAGCAGGTTCTGGGGCCTTCCCCAGACAAGGCTTCAGTCCAAGTGAGGTGCTATCTGTCTGACCCTGTGCAGCCTGGAGTGCAGCCAGATGCCTGATAACCAGAGAATGTTCTGCCTATTTCAGCCACTGGGTCTCTCAGCTCCTGCTGGGCACCGGAAGTGCTATAAAAAGCACTTCAGGACCAGCAAGGAAATCTGTTCACTTACCCCTCCTTTCAGAGACTCCATTTTTCCTACTGGATTTGGAAAGCATCCAAAGAGGCTGGAAGGCAGCTGGAATGAGGCCTCTTCGAGTCCCTCCCCTGATTCCTGAGGACTTCAGCTGATATTGAAGGTTCCCCAGTTCCTAGAGACTTTCATTCACCAGCTCTGAGATTCCAGAGGAAGGTCAGACACAGCAGCCCTCCTGCCTGGTCTTGTTATTTGAACTTCATTGGGATGCTTCTGGTTTCCCTGTGGGGCTGCTGGCCAGATGCACCCTTTCAAAAGGGCTGCCCAGCCCCACACCAAACCTACCAAATCCAGGGCTATCCTATGCAGATGCCAAATCTGCTCAGATCTCAACAAAAAAGGAGCTGGGATGGACACAGGCTACAGGGCCCCGGGGAGTGGACAGGAACGGGAACGGGGTGCTGTGGGAAGCCCATGATGGGGTTCACTGGCTGCTTTGTGCTGGGTATCCCTGCTAGCCTCACAGCCAGCCACTTGCATACTGATTTGCTGAAGCCAGTTCCTGAGTAAACTGACTCCTGGTGGTTGGTGTAGAATAAAGGGAGGAAAATTAGGGAAACAACTGAAATCACTGGGAAAGAGAACATCATTTGGATTTGGGGCTTTCAAGGTTTGATTTAAGCCATATTTCTCTTTGAAGACATCCCTGACCCTCAGCCCCTGCCACCTCTCCTGCTTCTTGCTAGACATCTGTCTTGACCCAGAGCACACAGGTTTGTCACAGAACCACAGCCTGCACCCCCTCTACCTCTGCAGGAAGCTGTGATGATGAGGAGGTGAGGTCCACCTGGCTGCCACTCACCAGCTCGCTCAAGGCTGCTCCTCACACGGGCTGTGTCCTCATCCACGGGTCAGACACCAAGATCCCTGATGACAGCTGAACCCTGCCTGCTTTTCCTAATACCTCTTCTCCAGGGGAGTCCCCAGACCCTCCAGCTATGCTCAGCACTCTTGTCTACCCCCGCCTCCATCCCCTGACCTGCCCATAGTCCTCCCAACTCCTGCCACCAAAGAATGAAACCCACTTGCCAGACAATGGTGAGACCCCTTAGATTGGCAGGTATATTCCACCACTGTGGCCCAAGCCAGCCTCTCTCCCCTCCATCCCTAGCCCACTCCTCTTGCCTCCATGGCCATCACCATCAGCTTCTTTCCACTGGCCAAAGGGCGATGCTCTTCACATCCTAGCAGACACACCTTGCCAATAATGCACATGCCAGGCTCACTGATGGGACCAGCCCACCCTCCCTTCCTATGTCTGGGAAACTCCTACTGGTGCTCTGAGCCTCAGCTCCAACAGCCCCCTCTGCAGTGCTGGGCCTTCGTCCTTGGGCTCCTGTAGTGCCACACCTGGCTTTCTCACAGCACTTGTCACCCTCTACGGGGCTGACTCCTCTGCATGTTATTTCCTCCACCAGACTCTGAGCCCCTGACCTGCAGCCTCATCTGTACATCCTGAGTAAGCACGGGATTTGACAGAGAAACACTTGCTGAGCATGAGTGGATGTCAGCGCAGTCACTGGCAAGTTCTGAAATGTGTGACTTTGGGACACACGTCCAGAGGGAAACACTCACACACACAGTAGCACCCCTGTTTGCCAAAGCCCAACTGTCAATGCTTTGGATACAGTTCAGCCTGAGAGAAGGGATGGAAAGTCTCCCTTCTTGGGCACCAGGGTTAGGAAAATCAGACCAGTCCCAACTCTAAGTGCACCCCTCTGTCTTGGGGATCAGAGGAACTGACAGACCCCTCTCTTTCCTCAAAAAGGAAAAGCCCCTCAGCTCCCCAGGCCAGGTCTGGCTCCTGGGCCGTATGCCTGTGTGGTCATGAGGGCCCCCACTCAGAAGGGTCCATGCTTAAATGCTCTGTGATCGCCATGTGGGAATTCTTAATGATTTTTGAACATGGACCCAGATTTTCACTGTGCACTGCACTATAAATGATGGAGCCAGTTCTGCCTCCAAGGCCCTCAAGAGAGCTGCCTCTCCTGGCCTGGGTGACCCTTGTGAACAGAATCATGTCTGGTTCTGAGGAGCAGAGTGGCCACTGCCCTGTGCCAGCCTGTCTTCATCCACAGAAAAAAAAACCCCACAGCCCTTGCAGTGGAACCAGGGGTCATGTGACCGTGGCCTTTGGACAGCAAGACAACAACGCTGGGACAGTGAGTAGAAACAAAGGGACAGCTCAGGACGCTCGCCTAGGACCCCTGCTGTTCCCACAGGGCTGCAGCCCATCCGATCCCACAGGAAGAGCTGTCAAAACGTGCCGGCCTGAGCAGAAGCGCCCCTCTCCTTTAGTGTCGCTTCGAGTGCTCTAAAAACCATCTCGATACATCTGAGATTTTCAGAGCATTTGAAAAATCATGTAAAATCTATTTCTAAGTTCTGACAGTTTCCCCATTTTTCTGAGCTATCCCAGCAAAAATAAAAATCTGTACACTACAGTGTCCGTCCACAAGTGGCCATGACACCACTGTATGCTTCCTTGAAGCTATTACTCCCAAAGTGCGTGAGGCATAGGGGAAACATGTGCACTGTGGCCTCAGAAGCAGCCCCCGACTTGGCTCCTGATGCTTGAGGCTTCTGGCATGCTTCTCAGGCCCCACTTTGAGTCTTAGTTTTTCACACATAAAATGGGGAAGGAACAGCTCCCTTATAAAGCTGCTAAAAAAAGCAGACAGCAGCACTAATGCCCCCACCACAGTTAAGGGGCACGACGGACAGGGCACACTGGATATCCTTATTCCATGCTAACAAATACCATTTGCTCTGTAATGCGGAGGCAATGATGAGCAGGATGACCTGGTGTGGAGGGAGAAAGACCTTGGTTTGGCTTGTGAGTTCACTGCCTCTTAGCTGGGTGAGCTGGGTCGGGTCAGGCTCATCCTCAAATCCCAGGCTGTGTATCAGCAGTGTGTAAGTGCTAGGCTCCCCACATGGTGCGGGGGGCTCAGTCAGCGGCACTCTCCCGTGGAGGCTCCTGTTCCTCAGGATCATACTTTGTGCTGGTAGGGTCCTTTGAAATAGGTTTGGTAGAATAGAATCGTGAGCACCAAGAGGCCGGATAAAGGTGGTGAGGGAGCTGGCTTCACAACAGAAAGCCCTGGCTTTGCATTTTTACTTCGACACTTACAGGCTGTGTACCTGCATGCTTTGTGCCTCAGTCTTCCCCATCTGTCAGCATGAATAACAATGTCTTCCTCACAGGGAATTAGTGAACAAAGAACCACTCACTGACTAGACCATTTCTGGTCCTTCCCAAGACTAACTGTATTTCCGCTTCCTATTCCATGAGGAACCCCAATATATTTAGAATGACTTTCTCCTTTTCACTTAGGACAGCATAAATTGGGTTCAGTTTTTTTGCATCTAAAAAGAGTTCTGACTTTACAGTCTTACTACCAACAAACATTCGTTCCTTTGCCCTTCCAAGCTTCTAAACAATTCATCGTGATAGTTGCTTGTCACTCTTCTTTTTCAAAAAAGAACTGGGCTGGGCTAGGCACAGTGGCTCATGCCTGTAGTCGCAGCACTTTGGGAGGCTGAGGCAGGAGGATCACCTAAGGCCAGGAGTTCAAAACCATTTTAGGCAATATAGCGAGACTCTGTTTCTGCAAAAAAAACCCCGAAGAAATTAGCTGGGCATGGTTGTGCAGGTCTGTGGTCCCAGCTACGTGGGAGGCTGAGGTGGGAGGATCACCTGGGCCCCAGAGTTGGAGGTTACAGTGCACTATGATCAAGCCACTGTACCACAGCCTGGGAACCAGAGCAAGACCCAGTCTCTAAAAATAAAAAAATAAAGAACTGAGTAAGGAACTTTAGACGTGAGGTTTCAAAATATCTCTATTAACACAGCTTCAACTGGCATTACTTTTTATTTACTTATCTTTTTTTTTTTTTTTTTTTGAGATGGAGTCTCACTTGGTCACCCAGGCTGCAGTGTAGTTGTGCAATCTCGGCTCACTGCAACCTCTGCCTCCCAGGTTCAAGCGATTCTCCTGCCTCAGCCTCCCAAGTAGCTGGGACTATAGGTGTGCATCACCACACCCAGCTAACTTTTGTATCTTTAGTAGGGAGGGGGTTTCACCATGTTGGCCAGGCTGGTCTCGAACTGACCTCAGGTGATCCACCTGCCTTGGCCTCCCAAAGTGCTGGGATTATAGGCATGAGCCACTGTGCCTGGCCTGCTATTTTTATTTATTTATTTATTTATTTATTTATTTATTTATTTGAGACAGGGTCTTACTTTGTCACCCAGGTTGGAGTGCAGTGTCCTAATCATGGCTCATTGCAGCCTCAACTTCCCAAGCTCCAGCGATCCTCCCACCTCCACTTCCCAAGTAGCTGGGACTACAGCGCTCCCCACCACGCCCAGCTAATTTTTGTATTTTTGGGAGAGACTGGGTTTTGCCATGTTGCCCAGGCTAGTCTCGAACTCCTGAGCCCAAGCAATCAACCAGCCTCAGCCTCCCAAAATGCTGGGATTACAGGTGTGAGTCACTGTGCCCAGCCATTACTTTTTTTTTTTTTTTAAGAGATGGGGTCTCACTTTGTCACCTACACTAGAGTACCGTGGTGTGATCATAGCTCACTGCTGCCTCGAACTCCTAGGCTTAAGATATCTTCCTGCCTCAGCCCCCTGAGTAGCTGAGACCACAGGTGTGCACCACCATGCCCGGCTAATTTTTTATTTTCTATAGAGATGGGGGTCTTATTTTATTGTCCAGGCTGGTTTTAAATTCCTGGCTTCAAGCAATCCTCCCACCTTGACCTTTCAAAGTATTGAGATTACAGGCATGAGCCACTGCGCCTGGCAGACTTTTTTTTTTTTAATCACTGTTTATTTGCATTGAGCCTTTGAGCCATTATAATCTGCCAGATGCTTTTCTTTTACTATCAAACTAAGTTCCTATATCTAGTAATATTCTGAACTAAAACGTCAGACATTAATCTTCATTATTTCAATCCAGCTCAATTTTGAAAAATACATTTAAATCTTCATTTTTCTGCTTTATAAGATAAGCTGTTTTCTCCAGCTCTGTGACCTTCCCACATTTGATAAGCAGGTCTTCTGTGAGTTCAACATACGCCAGTGATAAACACAACAGACAAGAGACACTGCAACCTCAGTCACGTCCTCCCTCTGGCTGCATTATCAACACTCTCAGAGAGCTACAGATTTGCCTGACTGTGCTGTTGTCAACACATATTATTAAATATTTGCTTTATTTTTAAGGATGTCATTAGAAATTGTGGAAAGCCTTCCTGAAACCTGGCAGATGCTAGATTAATAGTCCATCCCTCTCCCATCTCTTTTCTGTCATACCTATTTCTCCAAGTAAAGGGTTCCTTGTTTGGGTATATTTCCCACACCATTCTTCAGCTTTCCTGACACACCGCACCAAACATTCCATCCACAGATCTATAGAATCCACTTACATGTTGTTGAGGGTTTTTGGCTATTTCTGCCTCATTCCATTTTTTATAACTATCTTTTTAAATTCTGTCTGGTCACTGCAAAGCTTTAGTGTTTTTTTTAAATCATCTGGATTGAGTAATTATTATAATTGATGAAAACAACATAAATACACTGCAACTTCGGACAATTATTAAAAATAAACAGTAAAATTTTATTGGAAGTAGCCCTTTGACGAGATGAGGCTTTCCGCCAGATGTAAAATAATATTAATTATTGCTAAACAACGCAGGGATCAGCATCAATTATATTTCTATTTTTCATTTGTAGAGATTTAAGCACAAAAAAAGTTCCCATAAATAGAAAGATAGGAACAAGAGTTTTGTTACAGCAATGTCACCTTGTTCTATGAGTGTCTTCTGAGTTGAAAGCCATAAGTAATCATTTGTGGGCAGGCATGGTGGCTCACACCTGTAATGCCAGCACTTTGGGAGGCTGTGGTGGAAGGATCCCTTGAACCCAGGAGTTTGAGACCAGCCTGAACAACATGGTGCAACTCCATCTCTACTAAAAATGTATGAATTAGCCAGGTGTGGTGGTGCAAGCCTATAATCCCAGTGACTTGGGAGGCTGAGGCATGAGAATTGTTTGAATCCGGGAGGCAAAGGTTGCAGTGAGCCAATATCACACCACGGCACTCCAGCCTGGGTGACAGAGCAAGACACTGTCTCCAAAAAATCCGTCAATCAATCAATCAATCAATCATCATCATCATTTATAATGACTTATCATATGACAGCCTGATTAGCCCTTCTTTCAAGCTTGTTAAAAGCAAAAGAAACTTGGAAACAATGTGTCTTAGAAAAGGCCTTTGTAGCCAGTCATGAGAGGCCTTCATTTTCTCAACTTTGATGTGATATTGTGAACTTTATTTGGGGGAGCAAGGCACCACAGTAAGATTTGGCGAGGGTGAGAGGTATGTCTGTGTGTTGTGAAAGCGGGGATGAGAAAGGATCTACAGTGGAATGTGGAAAAGCTGAAGGAGACCACTGCTACCAGCCATGTGACCGTTCCCTGTCTTTGCAAGCCCTTTCCCTGAAGCCAGGGGATGAGTCAGCTTATATCCGCCTTGGCAGTCATTAGTGCTATGAATGCCAAGAGGACATAGCCATCTATTTGTAAGGTCTCTATAATTTTCCTGTTTCTTAATAGATTCTTTTAAGTGTGGAAGAGAATTATCCCTCACTGATTTTCTGTTTCCTGAGCACTAAACCTGTCCACAAAGCAAGTCAGGAATGGAGCTCATGATCTGCTTCCAGCAGCACGACCTCCAGAAGATGCATGGCTAGCTCTCTGTCACTACTTGCTGGCCTCTGTGCCCATGTCTATGTCTATGTTCTCGTCACCCACCTATCCTCCTTCCTGCTCCCACCCTCAAGTCCTTGGTTTAGTGCACAGGCACACATCTTCACCCATCATTTGAATAAACTTAATCTGGACAAGGCATCTGTGTCCTCCATTGCTGTAGAGTCATCCTTTCTAATTTACCAAACAGAATGGGTGGAGTGGTTTTCTTTACATTTTACAGAAAGGAAAAGTGAGGGTCAGATTATTCGAGGCAAAGAGCAATTTGCAGAAGACTAGGAATGAAAGCCAGGTCTCTTCGATTCCCACCTGTACTCTTCCTCCTGATTACAACTGTGTCAAGCTAAGAGGATAATGGTTTAAAACATCAAAGTCACAATGCCAACTTGAGAAAGCCTTAGGTGGCAATGCGCTGAGGGCTGCCTACTGACTGGGTTCTTTAACAAGTTCACCTGAGATTCTGAACACATAATACACAGCAGGTTTAGCAGACTCCTCTGGGATGCTGAATTGGAAAACAGAATACGAATTCTGGAAGGACTCTAATAAGTCACAAAAGTTACTAGAACTCAAAGACTGATGACCAATGCTAACAAGAGTTCATACAAACTTGGAGTGAGACTTACCGTGTCCCCAATCTTCAGGCCCTCACACTTCCTCTGACCAGGGTAGGACACCCCATCTTGGCAAGTAGCAGTGAAGAAGAGATTAAGATCCTCAGGCTGATCCCAGACCGACAGCTCCACTTTAGACCGGATACTCTGAACACAGAGAGAAAATGAAGCCCAATTATTTAATAAAGGCTTTGACCGAGGTGCTCCCACACTGGTTTTCTGATGCCCACGTGGCTTCCTGGAACTCAGGAATCCCAAGCCAAGGGAAGAGCCAGTTAGCTTGGTTCCCTGGCCCTCCCTCATCCTTTCCCTTCTCTCTACACTCACATGACATCTTTCAAGACCCGGCCTGAGATCTCCCGCTGTGAGCTTGGAGAAGCTGATAATGGTCAACCTGCTGTATGGTATTATCTGCTTCAAGGGGTTATGCTCTGTCCCCTGCTTCCCTTTCCAGAGGCACCTCTCACCCCCATCCTTGGCTTCAGACATGCAGTTCCCCAATCTTGCCGTGTGCACTCCAGACTTTGGGCCTTTTCATGCGCCCAGGGTAATGATTCTTTGCACAATGGCTCCTCCCCTTCGTCCTCCTGGCTGGCTCCTTATTATCCTTCAAAATCAGCTCAGCAGGCACTTTCTCCAGGAATCCACTGTATCATTCACACCCATACCTATCCCAGTCAGATGAGGTCCATATGCATGAGGTTGAAATGACATAATGAGAGAATCCAATCTTACGTGTGGATTGTATTCTTAAGACAGTGAATCGAACAAAAATCAAGTCAAAATTACCATTCAGAATAGAAAAAATGAAGATTAAGAACATCAAGTGTTGGAAAGGATACAGTGCAACTGGGGCTCTCCTACCCTGCTGGTGGGAGTGTAAATTTGTGCAACCCTATAGAAACCCATTAGGCTATATCTACTAAAGCTTAGGCCAGCCTCAGACCTAGCATTCACCCAGGATTATACCCAACGGAAGTGTATGCATCACCAAAAAGACATGTACAGGAATGTTTACTGCAATACTGCTTGCAATAGCTAGAAACTGGAAATTCCTCAAACGCCTATCAACAGTAGAATGGATTTTTAAAAATTGTAGTATGTTTGTATAGTGAAATAACATACGGTAATGAGAAGTAACAAAATATGACTACACGTAGTAATATGGACACATCTGACAAGTATAACAATATTTTATGACTACATAAAATTCAAAAGGCATATATATTTTATTACTCTATATAAAATTCAAAAACAGGCAACATTAATGGTTGCCCTTCAGGGATTATGATGGAAGAGGGCACAATCAGAACTTCCAGGGCTTGCTAATGTTCCGTGTGTTTGACCTGGGTGCTGGATACTTATTTAGTTTGTGAAAAGTTTGTAAAATTTTCTATGTCTGTTAGTTTAAAAAATTGTCCTTGTGACACACACCTGTAGTCCCAGCGACTCAAGGCTGAGGCAGGAGGATCGCTTGAGCCCAGGCGTTCAAGGATGCATTGAGCTATGATTGTGCCAGCGCACTAAAGCCTTGGTGACAGAGTTAGACTCTGTCTTAAAAAAAAAAAAAAAAAAAAAAAAAGTTGCCTTTGAAAATCTCTAGAGAAGATGCCACTTTGGAGACTGGGGCCAAATGAAGTAAGCAGCTTTTATTCAGAGGTCATATTTTTCAGAAAATTTTAAAACAACTGTCTGTTTACACACTAAACACATAGTACAGCAAGATGTACCCATCTGAGAGACGAGGACCCCAACATCTGCAGATGGCCCTGCGGATTCCCTCCCTTCTCGGTGCACTCCAGGGAGCGTGGCTGTTGGAGAGAAACAGCAGACAGACTTGCCTCCTGCTCTTGTGGGTTTTCTTTCTTTTTTTTCCCTTTTTTGCTGAGCACGTAACGCTAAAGTTGAATAAGTGAAATATGCAGTTTTCTAGCAAATTAACAAGCTTGTTGAAAATACTTTCTGCAAAAAACAGTCTCTCCCTTTGCAACAAATTACCTAAGTGCTTCTACAACTCTAAAAATACGATCTGTCTTAAATCCACTTCCTCTTGCAACTTGCCAGCCTTAACTGGCCAAGGGTCACAAAAGTGCCACTCAACACGCCCAGCACTCTCTGCTGCCTGTGATCAGTTATTTACAGACAGCACTGCCAAGTGGTGAAGTCCAAGGGCTGTGTCACAGATCTCTCTGGGACTTAGCACAATCTGTTGTTGAATGAATGAGTGAATGCAGGGATGGGTAGACAGATGAATATTTTAACAGTGATGCTAAGGGCTCAGGCCAAGTAGATGAAAATATTTTTTAAAGCAAAGTAAATATTTAAAAATAAATTAAAAATAAATTTATAACTGTGAATAAATATGTGGATGAGCTAAAACAGTATATCGTAAAAGAGCTGAAGAGTGAAGACATGTAAAAAATTACCTGGGAAGAGTCACTTGAACTATGGGGCTCTCATACCCTGCTGTGGTTCACAAACAAAACTTGGGAAGGAAGCACCAGTGTTCCCTAGCAAGGTCTGCCCAAGTTTCCCCTTGAAAGATCTAAGGGAGCCGGGCGTGGTGGCTGACACCTGTAATCCCAGCACTTTGGGAGGCTGAGGCAGGCGGATCACCTGCGGTCAGGAGTTGGAGATCAGCCTGGCTAACATGGCAAAACCCCATCTCTACTAAAAACAAAATTAGCCAGGTGTGCTCGCACATGCCCGAAATCCGAGCTACTTGGGAGGCAGGAGAGTCGCTTGGACCCAGGAGGCGAACGTTGTGGTGAGCAGAGTTGAGCCATTGTACTCCAGCCTGGGCCACAAGAGCAAAACTCCGTCTCAAAAAAGAAAAAGAAAAAGAAAAAAAAAGACCCAAGGAGGATCTGGAAGAGGATTTGGGAAAAAACAAGAGGGACCTGGACTCCTACTCTGTGAGTCAGCATCTAAGAATTAGATGGAAATGAACTCTTATGTTCTACTCAGGCCGTAGGCCCCATATTCTGATGTGAAGTTTGTATTATTCCTGATACCCACAGAGTCTCTGGAATCATAAACTCTTAAGACGTTTCAGGCAGCAGGAACCGTGGAGATGGTGCAGCCCAAACCTCTCATGTATGGAAGCTGGAACTGAGGGCAAGGAAAAGGTGGCCCAGGGCCACTCAGCTGCACAGGACCAGATGCAGGCCTTCTCTACCCACCCCAGGGCTCTCTCCAATCCACACCCCTCATATGCACTTCTTTCTTCGGAAATTGGCTCTCTGACCACAGAGGAGGTCAAAAACAAAAACAAAAATTAAAAAAAAAAGGAATTTGGCTCTGTGACTCTGGAAAGAGATTGTCAGGTTGTATCCTGGTTGTAAGGGTCTCTGCCCCAAAAACTATGAGTCCTGGAGGGCAGGACTGTGTTTTATTCACTATTTTATTTCCAAGGTGCAGAATGATGCCTGTCATACATTAGGCTGCTAGTACATATCTGTTGAATAAATGAATGGATGGAGTATAAAAATATAGTAGAGGGTCAAAGTGCAGTTCTTATGCATGAAGACTTTTATGTGTGACTCCTAAAATTCCATTAACTCCTACCAGATTTGCCCCTCAAGGTGACGCCTTAGTTCTCCAGCAGGAAAAGAAGACAACGTCAGGAACGTCAGAAGTTTAAAGGCTATTAAATGCTCGGTCAGGTTGGGTCACATCTGCAATTGCTTTAGGTCAGGCCAGCTGTGGAGTGGGTGGGAGCAGACTTTATGGCAACAACAGAAAGAGAAACATGTGCTCTGCTAGGGAAAACCACACCACAGCTTCTGATATCACTGTCCACATGCAGCTCCAGTGCTTTCCAACTCATTCCGTTCACTCCCACTCTGAGAAGAGGCCTTTCTGGGTGCAACATGAGATGAGCGTCCTCTGCACATGTGGACCCAGGGCTCCATGGCTGAGTTCTGGAAGGGAGTCTCTCACCAGCACTTATTACAGAGCAAAGCACCACATTGCCAAACTCCCTTGGGATGACTTGGAGATTTCTCACAGTAAAGAATTTGGCACAGCAAGAAAACGCATAAATCCAAGTTGAAGATTTCACACTCTGAGAGATGTGTACACTAGACTTGATTCTACAAAGACATGAAATTAAACATACCCTTTCCATTTTGTTCCCTCCTCAGCCTGGCCAAATACCACAGCCATTGCAACTGTTACATATGTTCCAACCCAAATCTGCCCAGAATGTCCCCACAGATGGTCTGCCAGCACTCTAGGGGAGGTAAAAGCCAACACCCACACTTAGTCATGTGTTGTCTGACTCATGAAATCCAACACAAACCACTCGGACGGTGAGGGGACAGAAACACAGGCGGTCTGGAGAGAGCTGTGACTAGACTCTGGCCGGGCGTGGAGCAGGTGAAAAGACAGCAGAGCTGATGAAAGCCTCTCCTGCTGCCCTGGCACACCCCATATGCACCAGGGGCCTGTGCTGGGCTCAAAGTCGGGAAATGGGCAAGTTCAAGGAGCTTGAAGCCCAGCCCAGCCTAGCCCTTCCCACTGGCCAGGACAGCAGCAAGTAAGATAAGTACTCGGAAGAAAAAACCCAAACTGTTTTTCCTACTTTACTGTCACACACCACTCAACACAACACTTCTGACACCAGATGTGAGGATTTCCCTCCTCCCCCCACATCACACAATTCTCTACTGGACACCAGTTAGTTGTCTTCTAATTCAGCACAATTCTGACGCTATCTTCCTGGACATAGTATCAGGTCCCCCAGGTGAAGAGCTCAGCCCACATGACTGCCCCCACCACAGATGCCAATCACAAGTACTAGGTTGTCACCTATACTTGCAACCGATCAGCTATAAATTGAAGTTCCCATGAGCCTCCTTCCTTCTTTCATCAATTTGCTAGAATGGCTCACAGAACTCAGGGAAACACCCTATTTACACTTACCCACGTATTAATAAGAGATAAAGGCTGCAGATGAACAGCCAGATGAAGAGAAACAGGGCAAAGTGTGTGAGGAGGGTGCTGGACTTCCCTGTCCTCTCTGGTGCCACTCTCCAGGAACCTGTCCCACAGCTTTCCCAAAGCCCTCCAAACCCAGGCCTTCTTGGTTTGCGTGGAGGTGTTGTTACATAGGCATGACTGGTTACATCTCTGGCTACTGAATCAACTCAAACTTCAGCCCCTCTCCACCTCCCCAGAGGTCATGGGGTGGGGCTGAATGTTCCAACCCTCTAATCACATGGCTGGTTTCCCCAGCAAACAGCCCCCATCCTGAGGCTATCCAGGAGCGCCCCCCCCACCCCGAAGAGTCACCTCATTAGAACAAAAGATGCTCCTATTACCCAGGAAATGACAATGGTCACGGAAACTGTATCAGGAACTAGTGTTAAAGACCAAATATTATAACAAAAGATTCTCCTAGTGTCCATATCTCAAAGGTTTTTAGGGGCTTTGTATTAGACACTAGGGGCATATATATATACATACATACATATGTGTGTGTATATATATATACGTGTATATGTGTGTGTGTGCATGTGTGTGTGTGTGTGTGTATATATATATATATATCTTCCTATGCCACAGTATCACAGGTTCTAATAAACATGGAACACCAACATACCCTTAACATGGCTTCAACCAACTGAACTTGCTTCAAATACCTTGCAGTTTCACATTTTTATATTTAACATATATTTTTTAAATTTCACCTGAAGGGAGGCGTGGAAGGAGGGAATTATCACGGGTCACTTTTTGGAGTAATGGACATGTTCAGCATCTTTATGGTGGTGATGGTTTCACAGGTATATACCCGTGTCAACACTCGTACACTTTAAATCAGTATAGTTTGCTATATGTTAATTATATGTCAATAAAGCTTTACAATTGTTTTCCACTGGATATGAATAGTTATTGTTGAGAGTATTCTAATAATCATTCTGTTTTTTTTTTTTTTTTTTTTTTTTTTTTTAAAGAGACAGAGTCTCACTCTGTAGCCCAGGCGGGAGCAGTGATACAATCATAGCTCACTGCTGCCTTGAACTCCTGGGCTCAAGTGATCCTCCTGTCTCAGCCTCCCAAGTAGCATGCCCAGCTAATTTTTTTGTAGAAACTAGGTCTCACTATGTTGCCCAAGTTGGTTTTAAACTCCTGGCCTCAAGTGATCCTCCCAGCTTGGCCTCCCAAAGCACTGGATTTATAGGCATGAGCCACCCAGGCTGGTGATAATCAGTCATTTTAAAAAGTGTTGAGTTTCCAAGTTCATTCATAAGTCATCAGCTTCATTTTACATGTTTGCTTACAGGAACCAGTTTAACTAGCAGAGTCAAGCAACAGTGCTAGGTTCCCACAGTTGCTCTGGGAATTCATTCCAGGTTGCAAAAGCAGCTCCAGCCTAGAACAATTGTTCCCTGTACTCATCCGCACACCTGACTCCTCATCTGCAGTGAGAGTTCTCCACTCCTCTCCTGGCCTCTGCCTACCACACAGGGAATGCTTTCCTTTCTCACTCCCTGACTCTGGGTCCCTGGATTTCCATTAAGAAAATGAATGTAGATATATAAGAAATCCTGTTTAGGACTAAGCACTTATGAGATCCTATGCAGGGAACCAATAATAAAGTCTTCTGCTCCCTGATTTTCAGTGCTCCCAGCAGGTGCAGAGACATGCAGAACTCGCCAGTCACACAGACGCTGGCTGAGCAGCGTGCCTTCTCTGCTACTGCAAGGCGGCCCCGCCAGGTCTATGGAACTGTGCATCATGATGCCGTCCAATATCACAGCCGCCAGAAGCAAGGGGCGTGGGCCTTCACCAGCTAAAGCTCTTGGGGTCCCCAGAGCTCTGAACTCAGGAGGTGGCTGACGATGAAATGCTGAGAGGTGACCCCTCCTCAGAAGCCCTAAAGAGGGACTTCACCCCACTCCACAGAGCCCAGATGAGCTGCTCTTCAGCCATTTCTTCCCAAAGGCCCTGATTTAGCAGGAGCCAAGCCGTGGCCTCCCTGCCTGTGAAAGTGGGTCCAGCAGTGGTGCCCCTTCTGCCCCGTGGGGCCTCCCCGCTCTGGCATCCTCAGAGGGAAGAGGAGAGTGGCAGGGCTCCTCAGGAGTTCCGGCTCCCGCTTTGCTTCTCTTAGTTCCGTGTCCAGAGCTTGAGACCCAAGCGGCTCACAGCTCACCCCAGGAAAGAGGGTGACATTCACAGGCCTGGTTCCTCCTTCCCATGCAGGCTCACATCCCAAACCTTCTCTCGGTGTCACACTTCGGCAGACCTATTGTGCCCACATAACCAGCTTAGGTGTTCTCCCTCTTGCTGAAGCGTAAACCAGATCACTCACCATGGAATCTGAAAGTCACTACAGTTTAAAGTTAATTAGGAAACTCTGTCTCACTGCACTCTGGGTTCTGAAGTGCCTATGGGATCTGGTAGGGCTCTAAAGGTCAGAGAACAGAAAAGAGGATGTTAGTATGTGGGCACTGGGTTAAGAGAGAAGGAAGTCTTCAGTTTCTCACAACAGGAAGTTCCAGGAATATCAGAATCTGTGAGAGCAAGAGGACCCTTGGCTACAACAGGAGATGGGGGTGGTGGGAACGGGGAAGGAATGGAAGGAAAACAAGCCAAAAATCCTCACTGCTGCCCACCTGGCTGCCTTTAGGGTGCTGAGGCTCCAGGGCACTAAGTGCAGGGCTGGCCACACCCCAAGCCCCAGGGTTCTCCCTGGCTCAGTAGTACTTTGTAACTCAAGACAGGGCCACATCGGCAGGTGACAAGACCACTGCTGGGGAAGGCCAGGCTCCAAATACTCATTTGTAACCAGTCACTGCTGGGAAGGCAAGATGACTTTTCTCACAGATGTGTGATGTCACAGTGATTTGTTAGGTTCCCAGGTTACCCCACAAAAACCTACTTTACCTAAGTTTAGGACTAATAATGTGACTTAAGCCACATTTAGTCTGTGTATAACTTAGTTTTAACAAGAAGATTTACTCTGAATGCCAATTTAGAAATGACCTGTCCCCTTGAGCGGGTGGGTAGGCACTGGATTCCATAACCATCTTGGGGCCCACAAGGGAAGGGACAGCAGAGGGAACACAATTCCCAGCACAAGAGCTCTGCCTGCCATTTGCCTGAGAGAAGGTGGATCCGAGTCAAGTACTTCTGGAGTGCTATGAATTGAGGGAAAGGAGGGTAGGAAAGAGAAAGATTTGGGAGGTGAGTCTGTGGATGCATGGCTTGGAGTGTGAAAGTGATTCCTGAACCACATCTATAAGAACTTGCACTTATTCTATTAGGGCCAACTTCACATAATCTGTTACAACAGCATAGAATTTTACAGCCCCACTCATAAACCCTCTGAAAAGACTTGATTACAATCACATCCTAAGTAGGTAGGCAAGACATTGATTCTTTGGCCAGGCATGATGGCTCATGCCTGTAAAGCCAGCACTTTGGGAAGCTGAGGTGGGAGGACTGCTTCAGGAGTTCGAGAGCAGACCAACCAGGGCAACATAGTGAGACCCTATCTCTCTCTAAATATTTTTAAATTAAAAACGAAAAAACTGATTGTTGATTCTCCTCTCCCATGTTAGTCTGCAGCTCTACACTGAGCTCCATGAGCCTGAGGGACTCCCGTCCTGCTACTGGGAGGTGAGCTCAGCGTGCAAGCTTTTCACATCTTGCAGCATGGGCCTGTGGCTCGCAGATGCTCTGCTCCCTCACAGAGGGAATACGGTGGCAGGGTTAGCCTGGGCACTGGGTTGGTGGAGAATACCACTGCGGCCCACAGGAGGTGTCAGAACCTAAGCACTTCCCAGGCCACCAGCTTGAGTCTGAGCTACTCCTTGGCTCACTGAGATTTGCAGATGAGAGTCAAGATGGCAGAGGTGAGAGGGAGACGCATCATGCAGGATGGGCTTCTCTACCCTGACCCCAAGTGAAGCAGAAGAAGACACCAAACTCAAGGGGATGGGGGAGCAGAGCCAAGCAGAGCAGCACAGCGAACTGCCCACCTGAGCCCATGGCGGCTGCAGGACCTCAGTGGGAGGGGGTGGAGTGGAGGTGGCAGTGGGGGAAGAGGCTGGTGACTTACGTTGTATGCATTAATAATCAGTTGAATAATATTTTTGGAGTCTCCGTCTAAAATCTCCACCGTTGTGCCAGGTATCAGGGCTGTAAAATTCTTGGGAAAAAAACGTAAAGAAAAGAAGTAAGTTCATTTTGCCCTTCCAACTGTCAGAGTGAGCTTTGCTACACTGAGCTAGACCAGTAAAGGCTCCTAGCACCATATCCTGCCACCCTCTCCCACCATGAATTGAAGAAGATGCCATAGGGAATGGCAAGAAGAAATGGCATGGGGGAACAGTTGTTGCAGTAGGCCACAGAATATCCAGCCCCACAGATCCATAGGAAAGGGGCTCACAAAATCTTTCCCTACAGGATAATGTCTTGAGACGCCTCCCCTCCCACGGTAATGGACAGCTCTCTAAAAGCCCATCTTTTACGGTTGACAGCTCCTGACAGTTTCTTGCCATCTCTCCCCTGGTCTCTGAGGTATTCCCAGGTTCAGCTTTCAGGATCTGTTCAATCTGTTCAGAAGGAGCGAAAAGGGTAACTTTTCCAAGGGTCTCAAGTATAGATCCTTTCTTTAATAGGAAGCTGAGATACAACTGGTGCCCTCCCAAGGACCTCTGAGGTCCTGTGGCAAAGGGGCAGCCTTAAAGTACCCACCTTTCTTCTTTCATCTGTACTAACTCCCAAGTCTGCCACTTCTAACAGTGACAGGGACATCCACTGCCTTCCACCTGTCTTGGGACTGGATAGGCCCCCTCCCCAGGCAAGGTGTATTTAGCTCTGAAGAAGGATGCTTAAGCCAAGGTGGACTTCCTCCCTCTGGAAATATCTAGAAATATAGTCTGTGCAATTGAGCTCCCTAAAAATGTAAAACGTTATTTGTAAGTGAATAGGCTTTTTTTTTTTTTTCTTTGCGAAGGAGTCTTGCTGTGTCCCCCAGACTGGGGTAGAGTGGCACAATCTCAGCTTACTGCAACCTCTGCCTCCTGGATTCAAGAGATTTGCCTGCCTCAGCCTCCCTGGTAGCTGGGATTGCAGGCATGCACCACCGCCCTGAATAGGCTTTATCCTGCTATCTTTCACTAAAGAAAAAAAGAAAAATAATCCTTTTCCCTTTTTTCGTCTTCTAAAATTGATTCGGACTAAAGGAGGATAAAGAACTCAAGAAAATGTAAGTGGCATTTTATCAGTGACAACCTCAGGCAGGAGTAATAGAAAAACACAATCAGACAAAGGTTCTTTTGTGGACATTTAAGAACAAGAAGGAGAGGGAACTATGGCCAGCTGTTCTGTGGGTGGAGGGTAGAGATGGATTCCAGATTAAGTTCTCATTGCCTCACCATGTAAAAGAGGCAAGCTTACATTTAGCTTTCATGAGCATGCCGGGAAAATCTGTAATTCAAACGTGGCTCATCTGTGACTGTGAGAAGGAGTACGTTCACGAGGGGAGTTTCTGAAGATAATCTGAGGTGACCCAGGAATGGTTTCTCTAGATGGAAGAGATCCATACACAGACTGCTCTTTCACTCAGGACATTTATTGGTTTCTGTGGGAATTTTTGTGTCAGACTAGCCCACTGGTCTCCTACAGTCTGCAGGCTCAGGCATAAAGCTCTCGAATACTGGGATTAGTGATGTAGCCTAATGAGATGCCTTACTTTTCTTTGTGTATATCTTCATTTTATATTTTCCTTCTCTATTAGAGTGTGCCTCTCTCTGTTTCCATTTTATCACCCAAAAATGAGAATTCATGCTATTTTCAAGGTTTTTCTCAGAATCAAATTAGACACTATATGTTCAAATTTCCTGTAAGGTATACACTACTATGTGAATGCTTAATTGTTTCCTCCTATTATTTTCCATTAGACCAAGACTGGGCTATATTCCACCCTTCCTCTGAATTTCCCCCATATAGGCAGGGCTGTAAACACTCCTCACCACCTCCTTCATCCCACCCCACATTCTAATCTCCCAGTCACCTTAGGGTCAGCCTGGCCCCTGGAATTAAACCACTAGCCTCCCTCCCTCCTGGCATACCTTGTACAGCATATAATGGTTTTTCGTCACTGCAAAGATGAGGTTGATGTTGTTCTCTGCCAATTTCTCTCCAAGCAAGGCAAGGGATGGATAGTCCTAGGGCAAAGGCAAAAGTCAAGGCTGTGACATTCCTAACAAGGAATGTAAAAGAGGCGAGCTTACGTGGGCACACCGTGCCTGGGTGCCTGGCTCCAATGCACACTCAGCAGCCAGCATTTGCCATGGAAGCACCTTTTCCTTAAGTGGCCCCTTAGAGTCCCTTAATAACTAAGTCTCCTCGGCAGCTCCTGAACTGAGGAACTGCATAGAGGAGACCCTCAAGGAAAGGACCCTCTGGCATCCACCAAACTAGATTCACTCCTCCCACCTCAGAGTGGAGAGGTGATGAGTGGAGTTTTTCCATATCTGATCTGTGTCTCCATCCTTTCAGCAGGGAGGGGGACAAGTGGGGACACCCTAGAGAATAGTCACCACATCCTACCCTCTGCCATCAGTGCCTCTTACCTCTTTCCTCTGTCCTCTTAAGACTTTTCCTCCTGCCTCCTTGCCCTATGTTCCTTCTCCTGTGCCTAAACGTTAGGCCTGCCAACATCCCCCGCACGTCCTGCTTGTGGCTCAGACAGGCAGAGGAGGTTGCCAAGCTCTGGACTAAAAGTTGTGCCATGGGGCAGGGGTGCAGATAAAGGAGGATGAGAGGAAGGTGAGAGGCAGTTTAACAGTGTCCTAAGGGATTTCGAGGACTGATAGATATGGGAGTCCGCATCTGGTGGGGTCCTACAGTTACAGTCCTTTTTTCAGATTCCATTATTCCTAGACAAGATGGAAGGCTTGGGCACTGACCACCTCTTGAAACTGGAGAAAATGGGCTTCTCTAGGAAAGAAAATTGGGATAATTCCTCTTTGGCCACCGGAATGGATTTAAGAAAGAAAAGAGCGCAGATTTTGGAGGAAAAATTGCATGGTATATGAGATCTTGATCATTGTTGGGTCTGGGTGACAGACATGTGGGGTTCATTTTACTGGTCTATTATTATGAATGTTTGAAATTTTGAACAAATTCTTTTAAAATGCACAGTTGTGGTTATAGACCGTTGGGAGTAGAAGGTCCTTGGGACCTCCCATTCTGTGCAGAACTCCTGATGCTGACACACAACTCACACCTCTGGGAGCCCATTTCTAGAAGTCAGGAAGTCATGCCTTATAACTCCTATCCCAGTTGTGACCTCTGCAGGGGCACAGCATCCACCCTCCTTTAAGATCCCCTCCCCACTATGAGATCTATCCTGTTTCCCCTGGGCCACCTGTATCCCAACCAAACACTCCCCATTTAGATGCACATTGGCAGAAAGATGAACCAGCTACAGAAATCCCTGAGAAATGTTGTAAGTCAATGAGGGGTTCCAGAAACCCAGGTGGAGAAGATGGAATAATGAAACCCAACACCAAGAATGGATCAGAAAACCAGTGAATACTGAGGGTCAGAGGAAGGTTTCAAGGCTGGGTGAGTACTCAGACCAAGGGCAGGGTCAAAGGAGAGGCATCAGGGAGGAGGGGTCTGGTCCCCGGCACTCACCATCTGGTTGGATGCAGTGTACTCATTGGCCTCATTCAGGTGGCACTGGCCATCATGTGGCTGCACCAGGCCCCCCAGTTTTCCATCCAATGCGATGTGGGGCACATCGTCCGTTGTGAACACCAGCAAATGCAGTGCATCTTTTCGCCAGCCAATCTTCTCCTGAAGGACAGAAGGTGGATGGGTACACCGGTCTTCTTGCCCAGTCCTGCCCTGGTCATGCAGGGCACTGGCCCGTCTCCAGGAGTTATGGCCTGAATCCGAGGCATTCCCCTTGCCATGTGTACCTGGGCATACTCACAAAACCACTGAGGAGGGATTCCACAGACGCTCTGAAGAGACACAGCCTGGACTGGAGAAGCCCAGATGCACACAGACACATGTCCAAGCCTTTGTTCACTTTGGCCCACCTGGAACCCCCTCCCTCCAGCCCATCATACTCTGATCTGCTCCTTTCAATGACATCTGAGGACTGCTTCTCCTGGACGCTTCCCCTTTTAGCCTCAGCTATTCTTCCTTCCCCAGAACAACCTTTAACCTTCCTGCCACCTGCTCCCCAGTCAACATCCCCTGGTTGGCTGGGCTAGACTAAGATGATGGTTAAGTGACCACTTCAGTCCCCCAATTAGACCTGAGTGAATCAGAACAGAGCACTAAAATGACCAATAGGTGGGGTTGTCTTCTTAGGGTTTGGTAAAACCTGCCATCTGTTCTGGTAGATATAAACCACTCCAATCGTTACTTGAGCCACAATGGTGTTTAAAGTCAATGAGATCCCTTTTCTCCCTTTACTGCTCCAATATCTGGAATTTATCCAGTCTTCAGACTGAGGCACAGCTGAATACAGTCTGTGTTGCAAAGGAAGGACTCTGCATTTTTTATACTCAGTCACTGTGGCGCCAACTCTACAGAAAAACACTCCCAGTTATCATTTTTAGGAGGAGCTAGATCCTGATACAGAGCAACAAACCCTGGGATATGGCTGCTTTCTTAGTAATGGTGACAGGGCATCCCAAAATGTGTTGGGCAGTGTGAATATATGAAGGATTTAAACACTGCGGAGAGTCTTCTATACCTGCACGCTTGCTATTGAAATAGGAGACTGGATTCATAGACCTTACAGGTTAAAAGCTATTGCTCTTACAACAGATGAAAAGTAGAGGGTACCATCCTCCCTTACTTATCATCGTATGGTGGATAAAACAGCCAAAAGAGATATGGTATTTTCTCACTGGCTCCAGAGGCAGCATGGAAATAAAAAATAAATAAATCACAAAAGAATCAGCCAACATGAGGAGGAAAAGAAGTCTGAAAAGAAGCCAGTGAGGATTGACAGCCAGGAGACCTATTGTGAGCAAAAGGATTAGCCCTTTGGGGAATCAATTTCCCAGACACTCAACATTCACCCAACACTCAATCACTTATCTCTTACTGCATGCCAGGCCCCATAGAACGCAATGGGTCCACAGAAAAGCTAATTGCAGACCTCAAAGAGCTTACAGTCAAATGGAAACAGCAAAGTCAGTACACCACGACAGCAGTGTTAATGAAGGAAAGTCCAGTACTAATGGAAGCCAGGGAGAGGAGGAGGAGGGAGAGGCTGCCTAGCACAGGCGAAACTTAAACTGAGCTGGAAAAATGAGGAGGACACTTCAAGGAAGCTGAAAAAGGGTGCAATGGCTCACACCTGGAATCCCAACACTTTGAGCCATCCACTCAAGCAAGAGGATGGCTTGAGGCCAGGAGTTCAAGGCCAGCTGAGGCAACATAGGGAGACCCCATCTCTACAAAAAAAAAAAAAAAAAAAACAATTAAAAATTAGCCAGCCATGGAGATGTGCACCTGTAGTCCTAACTATTCAGGAGGCTGAGGAGGAGGATCACCTGGGCCCAGGAGTTTGAGACTGCAGTAAGCTATGATCATGCCACTGTATTCCAGCCTGGGCAACAGAGCAAGATCCTGTCTGTAAAAAAATGAATAAATAAAAATAAATAAGTTTTTAAAATTTAAAGAAAGCTGAAAGAAGAAATAAGGAAGGAGAAGGCAGAAGGAGTGGGCATTCTAGGTGCTAACAGAATCTCAGAAGAGAAAGATGCACAATGAGGAGGCCGGGAACATTTTAGGAACCTGGAATGAGAGCCTAGAAGGTCGCTTACCGCAATAAATGCTAAGGCATAACAAAACTACTTATGGGCAGGAGCTGGGATAATGGTTCCTCTTGCTGGCAGGATTGGAAGGGTCACAAAGAGGCTTCCAAGGTACTGGTGATACTCTGTTTCTTGACCGGGTATTTTCACCTTGTAAGCATTTATCAAGATATCAAGATGTATAGTATATATATAAACTATATATATAACTACATACAAAAATATATATATAACCATATAGTTTTCTGTATGTATATTTTGATAGAGTTAAAACCTATTAAATAAATAAGGCAATGCATTATAAGCCATGGAGTGTGGAAAAGAGGGGGCCAGATGCCTGGGAAATAAAGCACAATTGAGAGAAAGTGTAAACTAGTAGAGTTTTTTGCAGGAAACATGTGAATCTGTTATCCACAAGGCACAGCCATGTGCTAAACACCCCAGCAACGAAGCAGAAAACCAACTTTTAATTTGACAAATTGTATTGAGAACCTTAAGGAAAATCAGAGACCTTAATACACGGACAGATATCATTTCAGGACTGGAAAAGCCAATGGTGTTGAGATGCCATCTCTCTGCAAATTGATTTATAGATTTAACACAATCACAGTCAAAAGCCTAGTTCTTTTTGAGAAAATGGTAAGCTGATTCTAAAATTTATATGACATCGTAAGCAATGGAAACTAGCCAAACAATTTTGAAAAGAAGAACAAAGTTGGAGGACTTATTTTAGGTCAAGACTTATTACAAAACTGTAGTAATCAAGGCTTTGGTAATGACAAAATCCATGCAACGACAGAAGGCATAGATCAGTGGAACGGGATAGATACAACAGAAATAGATCCACACATATCTAATCAATTCAGCAGAGAATACTGGAACAACTGGATATCCATATGCAAAAAAAATGAAGTTCAACCCATACTTCTCACCACACACAAAAATTAACTCAAAGTGGATCACTGATCTAAACGTAGACCTAAAGCTATAAAAACCTCTTACGGAAACCTATGAGAAAATCTTTGTGACTGTGGCATAGGCAAAGATTTCTTAGATAAGGTGATTCATAGGATAAAAAATTGATAAACTGGGCTTCATTAAAACAAAAAGTTCTTTGTTCAAAAGCTTCTTTGAAAAATACTGTTAAGAAAAGGAAACGACAAGGCACAGACTAAGAGGAATATTTGAAAAAAAAATCTGATAAAGGATTTGTTTATGGAATATATAAAGAATTCTCATTAGTCACTAAGAAGAAAACCAAACAACTGAATTTAAAAAGTGGTCAAAAGATTTGCACAGACAATTTACCAAAGAAGAGATATGGGTGGAAATAAGCATATGAAAAGGTCCTCAACATCATTCGTCATTAAGGGAATGCAAATCTGAACCACAGCAAGATAGCCATTAGATCATTATTTGAATGGCAAACCAACAAACAAACTCTGGCAGTATCAAGTGCTGAAAAAGCTGTGGAATGATTGGAACTCTCACAATTACCTATGAGACTACAAAACGTTTCACCAACTTTGGAAAAGTTTGACAGATTCTTATCAAGTTAAATATACACTTACTATCAATCCAGCAATTTTACTCTTTGGTATTTACCCAAGAGAAATGAAACTTTACGCTCAAATAAAAACCTCTATGCAAATATTTATAAAAATGTTATACACAATGATCAAAAACTAGAAAAAACCCAAATGTCCATCAGTAGTGAACAGACACATAGTATATCATACAATTAAATATTACGCTGCAATAAAAAGGAACAAGCAACAAACTACTGATAACACACCACAACATGGATGAATCTCAAAAACATTACATTAAGGGCAAAAGGCCTGACTCGAAAGGCTAATTCCATTCATACGGTATTCAGATAAAGACAAAAATACAGGGACAGAATACAGATCAGTAGTTGCCAAAGCGGCTTAGGGTCATGGGAGGGGGCGGATGACAAAGGCATGCTGGGAAACTTTCCAGGGTGATGGAAATAATCTATATCTCAATTGTGAGGGTGGCTATAAGATTTTACACCTAAAAAGGGTAAATTCTACTCTGTGTGAATTATCCTTGACTCAGTGATTCTGCTTCAGGGGAATCTATCCACAGGAAGTATTCTGAAATACATGCAATAGTATTTTTATTAATAGTGAGAAAAAGGGAAAGGCATGAATATCCTACTGTGCAGGAAAAGGTAAGTAAACTCAGATACCTCCTCTCCGGCCGTCAGAATACCGAGAAAGTATAAAGTTATGTGTAAATATCTACAACATAAGCCGAATACAAAGAATTTAGCACTATACTTGTAGTGTGATTACAAACTACTTAAGAAACAAGTATAACCCTTGTTATGGGGTAAGAGAACAAAATACCCCACAGTGTGGTTGTGGTTGGGACTGGGGTTAAGGTTATAGACAATCTTTTTCTTTTTCCCATTATTTTCCAAACCGTCTTTAATAGGCAGGCAAGGGCTGAAAGCAGTGGCTCTCGCCTGTAATCCCAGCACTTTGGGAGGCCGAGGTGGGCAGAACACCAGGTCGGGAGTTTGAGACGAGCCTGGTCCACATAGTAAAACCCTGTCTCTACGAAAAATAAAAAAAAGGCAGCAGGCAGTGGCTCGCACCTGTAATCCCAGCACTTTGGAAGGCCGAGGCAGGTAGATCACGAGGTCAGAAGTTTGAGACCAGCCTGGCCAATATGGTGAAACCCCGTCTCTACTAAAAACACAAAAATCAGCTGAGCATGGTGGTGTATGCCTATAGTCCCTGCTGCTCAGAAGGCTGAGGTAGGAGAATCACTTGAACTCAGGAGGCGGAAGTTGCAGTGAGTCGTGATCGCACCACTGCACTCCAGCCTGGACGACATAGCAAGACTCTGACAAATAAATAAATCAATAAATCGCTAGCTGGGCATAGTGGTCGTGCCTATAATCCCAGCTACTTGGGAGGCTGAGGCAAGAAAATTGCTTGAACCCAGGAGACAGAGGTTGCAGTGAGCAAAGATCATGCCACTGCACTCCAGCCCGGATGACAGCATGAGACTCCATCTCAAAAAAAAAAAAAAAAAAAAAAAGGCAGGCACAACTTCTGCAAAACTAAGCTGTGAATGTGGTAGTTCTTCCATGCCAGCTTCTCAAGGGCCTTGTGGGGACACAAACTGGGCTGGCAGTGAGAAGACAGGACAATGTGGAACTTGGGTGTCTTCTGTTGACCATGTGAATTTTCTTGCTGCCCCTAATTACTTGTGCAGCTTCAGCAAAACTATTCAACATCTCAAAAGCCTTTTTCTTATCAGGAAAACAGGAATAATAATACAAAACATGTATTGTACACTTCCATTATTCCACTTAATCTTCACTACAACCCTTGTGACATAGGTAATATGTTGCGATCTCATAGGTAAGGAAACTGGTGTTAGGAGAGATGAAGTGACCACCCCATCAACTAGCAAGGGCCAGAGAAGCCAGATTCAGATGACCAAACTCTCGCCTACAATCCTATTAAGAGAGGAACTGGGCATGTAATAAATGGAATAATTCATAAACGTGCCTGGTTCATGATAGGCTCTCAACTTGTGGCTGCTGGATCCAAAATAAATGTTTGTTGAATGGAAGGTTGCATCTGAAATGGAAATAGCTCCACAAGCGAGGGATGGCTCAGCCTAAGAATAATAATTCTGTTTTCTGTGAAGTGGACTCCTGTTACGTAAATGGTGTTAACTTGGTTTGTTAACCCAGAGGTTGGGCTGCTGCGAATGAGTTGGGACATGCTTGTTCATCACCCAGGCTTTCAGGCTTGGAGGCTTTACAAGTGGTGACTCCACAGAGTATTTACATTAAAAATAATTTCCCTTATTGTTGGGTTGGCTGGCAGAGCTAGCTGTTTTGAAGGCTTGAGTTCTGTATTCCACATCTGGCGAAGGAAGCAATAGTGGGAAAGTGGATTGAACAACAACAAAAAAAAGAAAACAATGAACTACAAATGAAATATAGCATGAGGGCCAGAGTACAGTAGCATTGGAACAGATTCTGAGGTCAAATCTTCACTCCGTTCTAACTGTGGGCCCCTGGGTCAGTCACTTCGCCTCTCTTAGCCTCAGTTCTTCATCTGTAAAATAGAAGTAAGCCTGCTTTGCAGAGCTGTTGCTACATTTAGACAGAATGTGTTAAAAAGTATTATAGTTAACACATAAAAGGGACTATAAAGGGAACTTGTAACTATTATTCTAGGACCAGTAATAATTTTTACATTTCTTCTTTTCTCCTTTTACTAATCGATACGTGAAGTGACATAACTGTTACAGGGAATATGAATTATTACATACTAAACAATTTAAAAGCCTTGTATTAATTCAAAACTACAATAGGATCCTACCATATGCCTTTAAAGTGGCTAAAATTTAAAAGACTGACCACATCAAATGTTGATAAAGATATGTAGAGACTGGAACTCTCACACCCTGTGGTAGGAATGTAAAATGATAAATGTTCTTTGGAAAACAGTTTTGCAGTTTCTTAAAAAGTTAAATACCTACCATATGACCCAACCACCCACTCCTGGCTACTGATCCATGAGAAATGAAAGCATATGTCCATACAAAGACATAAACATGAACATTTATAGCAGCTCTCTCATAACAGGCAAAAACTAGAAGCAACCCAAATGTCCATCAACAGGTGAATGGATACATAAACTGTGCATCTATGTGATGGAATACTACTGAGCAACAAAAGGAATGAACAGATACACTAACAGCATGAATGAATCTCAAAGTAACTGCTAACGGAAATAAGGCAGGCAAAAAAAGAGTGTATACTAGACATATGAAATTTCAGTAAATGCAGTCTACTGTGTAGTGACAGAAGGCAAATTCATTGCCTGGGTAAGGGAGGCAGGAAGGAGAGGAGGAAGAAATGACAAAGGGGCATAAATGCACTTTTGGGGGTGCAAGATGTTTGTTACCTTGATCATGGAGTTGCTTTCGTGACTGTACATAAATATCAAAATTTGTTAAACTGTACACTTTCGATATGTGTAGCTCATTGTACATCAGTTATACTTCAATGCTTAGGCTGGCTTGAACTCCTAGGCTCCAGCCAACCCAGCTTCGGCCTCGGCCTCCCAAAATGCTGGGATTACAGGCGTGCGCCATCACACTGGGCCCAAACACTCTTTTCTTTAATAGCAGTATCCACACAGAATTTATGTGCATGGGCTCAGGTGTCTGGCCCCACATCTGCCTTATCTTGTTTTTGTGATCTTAGACAAGTTACTTAATCTTTCCCTATCTCAGCTTCTTCGATTATAAGAGGGAGATAATAATAGTATTGATAAAATAGGGCTGTTGAGAGAATTAAACAAGATGATACACATTGAGCACCCCACTCAGTACCTGGTATGGGATAAACAGTTAGTAATTAATAGTTATCATCATAGTGTTTCCATGGAGTTGAAAAACTGTCACTTATGTCTATAATTCAGAAGCACATTATCTTATCTTTAGATTGTATTAATAGAATTATGGGTGATGTTTTTTCCTTTCAGCTTATCTACATTTTCTAGTTTTTTATGTTGAATATATTCTTTTTTTATAAAAAATAGTTTTTAAGAGAAGGAGAAGATCTACTTATTTAGCTGAACTTTTCTCTCTGTCTCTGAGTAAAGCCAAAATGTAAACAAAACCAATTTCACGAAACATGACAGAGGTAAGCCTCAGATGAAAGTGTCAGGGTGTGCAGGGCGGAAACGCACTGGACACAGATGCACGAAGCCCGGGCCCCGGTCAGGACTGCGAGTCCTTAACTTCTCTTTGTTCACTGGTTAAATTCACCATGAGGTTTGTTTCCAGCTCCCACTTCCATATTCACACGAGGGAATGACCTTGCCTGTTTCATCTCCCACAGAGATAGGTAAAAGGACTTCCCTCTCCACCTATTCCCAGGATCTCACAGTTCTGGTCCTAGGCCCTAGGATGCCTTTCAGCCAGTACTCTCCTCTCCTCTAAACAAACTGGCGTGTCCTCCCAGCCTCTTTCTGATCTCACCATCCCAAGGGAAGAAGTGCTCCTCCCTCCTTGAGGAAATGCAACCCTGCAAACCCTACCCTCTTTGGAGAATTTATTCCATCAGTCACTCTCTCCTCTGGTTCCTTCCATGTACCTACAAATATGCTCATGGCCCACTAATAACAAGCTTTCAGCCTTCTCTTGACCCTGCTATGCCACCAAACTCTCCTAACTCGCTTCTCTTTCTTTTTTAAGACTAGCAGACCTATTCCATTTCCTCCTCTTGGTTCCTTAAAATCTGACCTCACTCTCAGTCATCCATGAAAAGGGGAGGTGGGAATGAGATGGAAGACCAGCCCTTCCCAGTCCCTGAGAAAACTAACAAAAACGGACTCCTCCCAGGAGGGAAGACAGACTCGCTGGCTTGTTCACTTCCAACATCTGGGCCCCAGATAACATAGGGATTGGCAGGGAGAGAAGCAAATGGTTAGGGAGTAAAGGACCTGGTTTCACTAGTTTGACAATACAAACTTCCAGCCTGTGGGGCAATTTGGCTTCTTAGGGCTGAAAGGAGTCACACTCTGTGACTACAGGTCTGACAAAAAAGGAAGGTCACTCAGAGGACCAAGAACAGCTTCCATCCCTCTCTGCCCCACCTGCCACAGTTTGTCCCTGGCCTCTGTCGCACCTGACTTTCACCCACATGGTAAGGTGGCTCCATGGGAAGCCACAGGAGCCAGGAAGAGATGTTCTAGACACCAGCTCAAGGTCAGCTGCACTTGGCAGATAAAATGAGCACGTATAGCAGAGTTCGTGGTCACTGTGGACAAATACAGGGGAAGCTTAGAGGGTGTGCTGCTGAGAACCAGAAAAGACAGGCTCCAAGGGACTACAACAGGACAAAAGCACCAATGGGTGACTGAGTAGGAACACAGAGAAAAGTGTAGCACCTGAAGTCTGGAAGGAACCCCAGAGGTTCTTGTACAGCCTCCCAACCAGTGCAGAGATCTTTCCTCCAGCACCTGCCACCTGGGTAGGGGACCCACACATATACTCATTGCCACATTGCTGAGCTCTCCTTGTTAGAAAAGTCTTCCATGGCCAGGCATGGTGGCTCATGCCTGTAATCCTAGCACTTTGGGAGGCCAAGGTGGGTACATGACCTGAGGTCAGGAGTTCAAAACCAGCCTGGCCAACATGGTGAAACCCTGTCTCTACTAAAAATAAAAAATTAGCTGAGTGTGGTGGCACATGCCTGTAATCCCAGCTACTCGGGAGTCTGAGGCACAAGAATTGTTTGAACCTGGGAGGCGGAGGTTGCAGTGAGCTGAGATCACACCACTGCACTCCAGCCTGGGTGACAGAGTGAGACTCCGTTTCAAAAAAGAAAAGAAAGAAAAGAAAAGTCTTCCTTACATTAGACTCCAACCTGCTTTCCTATGGCTACCCTAGTACATCCTCTGGAACAGCCAAAGGGTCTATTCCCTCTTCTATAACGATATCTGAGGTCAGTTACCGTGCTTCCTCCCATGGCGTCTCTCCTCAGAGGATGCGGTTCCCACACCTGGCACCATCCACTCATGCCCTCTGCTCTCTCACTGTCCATGTCTGTCTTAAACACAGCTCCCAGAGCAGGCAAGGTTCCCTGGATGTGATCTGACCTGCACAGAGGAACTAGGCTGAAAATGTGGCCTGTGGGCTCTGAATTAGACCTGGAGCATGTGGCCTGTGTTTGGCAGCTGAGTCTTCCTACTGGCTCAAGTTAAGCCTGGGGGTTCCCAGGTCCATTTCATAGTAACTTATTTATGCAAATGGATGATGGCAGAGCACGACAAGTGAGACAGGCAGATTCAAGGACACCCCATGGGAAAGTGCAGGGGAAGGTCCGGACCTCCAATTCCTGGGAATCTGAAAAAAGCCAATGTCTCACTCAGCTGTCAGAAAACACAAGTGGGGCCTGCCTGAACATGGGCTGGCTCACTGACCTTGACTTGCTAGTTCAAACACAGGGGAGTCCCGAAATAAAGATGCCATCCCAGAGACTGTAGCTTTAAATTTCTAGGTTCTCTGATCCTGTGGTCAATCTGCCTAATTAAAATTAACAGTTGTCCAAATGAACAGGCCCTCAAGACTGTTATCAACGCAGCCCACGGAACCCAGTTGTCACAGAAGAGTCACCAGGCATAGGCACTCTCTTGCTGGAAAAGATCCACCATGTGAAAAGCAGTATCTGGCCTCAGTGCTGTCTGAGAAAGCCCAAGAGAGCACAGCCAATGGGTCTGAGACGCCCTCCAAATTAGGAATGAGAAGACAGATATCAGAGTTTCCATCTTACAGACAGGGAAGCCGGGGCAAAGATAAGCATTTCACATATCCATCAGCCTGCTAACCTTGCGTCAGTACCAGTGGCCTCCCTGGAAAACCCTACAGGCTGACAGAGTCACATGATAACTGTTTCTGATAGAGGGGAAACTCTTAGCTCCAGAAAAAAAGTGGCACATGCAACTGTCTTTCCCTGAGACTGTTTCAGTATCATTCTACAGCGGCAAACTGGGTCATATGGGTAATCGTGATGGTTCCTTAGACTGGGACTGTACTCTCTTTGGAAGCACACCTTTCCCACTTCTCTGTTCCTATGTGACTTCAAAAGATGGCAGACACTCTAATGTCAAGGTTAAGCCATACCAGCAGGTGGATATGGTTTCCAACTCTGGTGCTGCCATTTATGGCTGTAAGACCTTTGAGAAGTTATTCAACCTTTCTAGACTGGTTTCCTCATCAAAGAGACAGTAAAGCCACCTGCAAAGGAGTAGGTGAAAGAAACCCTGCTAAATGCTTGGTACAGAGCCTGGCTCTCAAAAGCACTCAGCCAGCGGCGATCAACAGCATCATCAGCACCAGCACATCACCGGGAAGCAAGAGACCAGGATGACCCCTTGAGAGAGAAGAATGCTATAACTGAACCACTGGTCCGAAGGAGCCAGTCCTTCCAGAGTCTGTGTTCTGGCTGTGCCTTAGATCATACACATACATCAGACCTACAACTAGAGTGACGCCAGTGGAGACAGGCACCACGGCTACTTAAATTCCATATTCCCCACAGCATTTAACAGGACGTCTTGTACACAGTAAGTACTTGAGACATTTTCAAATGCAATAACAAAACACTGTCCAATAACCTTTCCGGCAAGCACTGAGGAAGAGGGGAGCAGGTTTCAAGGCAGGAATCGGGGGGCAGGGAAAGGGGACTGACCTGGCCAGCCAGTGGGCAGATCCCACAGTAGGTCTGAGCTTGGTGACAGGGGAGTCTTAATTCAAACATAGCACATCAGGGAAAACAAGGTTACATGGTCTCTGTGATTGGTATTCTGAATCGTGTTGACATTCAGGCATATTTCCATCCCTTTATAACAACAAACACATTCTTTTTAGTTTGTTTTTCTTACGTCCATCCACTCTTTGCAATGAAATATCTTTTTGAAAAAGTCTGTTCTGTGGCTAAACTTAATGAGGCCAAAAGTGTAGCAATTCTTCCCTTGGGAAAAAGAAATCCTGATCTATGACTCAGGATACGGACGTTCCTCTTGAGCCCAAACCCCAGCAATGTGCAGGATAATGTTTCTAATGTGTTCTCTGTGACAGGGTCCAATCTGAATTCTAGGTTGAACCATATGAATTTTCCATTTTTGCAGGAAAAAAAATCAATAGGCAAATACCAAATATCATCAATAGTTAAATATCAATAATTTTATATGGTTCAATCTAATGTTTCCAAACAGGTTGTTTTATTTCCCTTCTAATGGATCTGTAGGCTCAAATAAAATCCCAGAGGGTAGAGACTTCTCATCTACCTTTAGTTTTCTCCACCATACCTGCCACTAAGCATTTATTGGACAGCCAATAAATGCCTCCTGAAAGGAAAAGTATTACCAAGTAATAGTACTGCTGGTTCTGCTTTAATGAATTTGCATGAAGCACTGTAAATTCCATGGAGGCAACCTGGTGGATGGGAGGGTGGAAGTCCCATCCAGGATGGGGCAAGCTTGGGACCAGAAGAACCTGGTATTCCTGAACTTCAGAAGCATAAAGGCACCTGTGAGAAAGAAGCCTTTGTTCACCAGATATTTAATGAGGACCCGTTATGTGCCCAGCAGTGTGTGGTGCTGGGAACATAGTCATGAGAAAAAAAACTACATAGTACCTGCCTTTAGGGAGTTTACTATCTCAAAGGGAGGCAGGCATTCTAGGAATGCTTCAAATAAACAAAAATAAGATGATAACTGGGACAGAAGTGATTAAGGGCCTGCCTGGAGCCAGGGTATCCTGATCTAGTCAGGGCAGTCCATCAGGGAGGGCTTCTCTGACAACTGGACAGTAAAGCTGCGATCTGAGACACAAACAGGTGCAGGTTAGACATTAAAAGGAAAACAGATTCAGAGTGAGGAAGCAGGAATGAACAGGTGAAGCACAGGGACTTCTCGGCCAGGGAAGCTACTCCGTGTGATAATATAATGGTAGCTAACTGTTGTCATATATTTGTTAAAACCCACAGAAATGTACACCACCAAGAGTGAACCCTAATGTGAACTATGGACTCTGGTTGATAATGATGTGTCAACACTGACTGGGTCACTGATTGTAACAAATGTACCACACTAATGTGGAATCCTGATGGTGAGGGAGGCTGTGTGTGTGGTAGTCAGAAGGAAGTTGTGGGAATTCTGTATTTTCTATTCAATTTTGCTAGGAATCAAAAACTGCTGTTAAAAATTAAAATCTATTGAAAGAAAGAAAGAGAAAGAAAGGAAGGGAGACAAAGAAAGGAAGAGAGAGAAAGAGAGAGAGGGGAGGGAGGGAGGGAGGGAGGGAGGGAGGAAGGAAGGAAGGAACGAACGAACGAAGGCAGGCAGGCAGGCAGGCAGGCAGGCAACCAGCCAGCCAAGAATACAGGGAAAGAGTATCAAAGAAAACCAGGAATACAGGGAAGGAGTATCCAAGCAGAGGAAACGGCAGGTGCAAAGGCCTTGCCTGAGTCAGAGTAATGGACTCCAGGTCATTGTGGCTGGAATGCAGAGGCCACAGGTAGAGGCTGATCAGAGAGCTGTGCAAGATGAGCCCAAGAGCAAATTCCTGTCTGCTTTCATCTTTGCCCAGTAGACATTCCAAGCAAGAAGAAGCCTTTGACTTAAAATAAAAAATTGACATTCTCACCTGGTACAGAAATAGATCCCCAGCCATCAAAGGGGCTTCCTAGCCTTTCCCCGGGACAATTATCCCCTGCCTTGGTCAGTGAAGGGAGCCACCAGCATGTGCAGACACCTCCTAAGCACAGGTGGAGGGCAGGCACGTGACTGGTTTACACTAGAGGCAAAAAGAAATGCAAACTCTCCCACATGCCCTGTTCACAATACTGAATTATGACTCAGCCAGTTCCCACCGCGCAACCCAGAACATCAGCTGTCGGCAGGGCTGCGAAGCCTGCAACACGGCTCACAGCAGAGGGCAGAGCAAGGAAACCATGGAGTCCTGCACTTGAGATGTCGCCTCAGAGACCAAAAAAGTAGAAGGATTCAGGAGTGCACATGAAACGACAGCCCTCTGCCACACAGAAAGCCAAGGGAAAGCAGCGCCACACCTGTCCGACAACAACCCTGCAGGGTGGAGGGTCTGCGCACCTGCATGCACAGCGCCCAGGGAAATTCAATGCTTTAATGGTGTTTCCCAAAGACACAGCAGCACAAGAAAAGCAGGCAGCTGGATCAAGCCCAAAAACCTGTGGTGCGATGTGCTAGCAGAAGCAGCTCATACATGCTGAGACAGACAACCCAGACAGCCCGGAAGCAGAACATGTGGCGGGTCCCTTCCTTCAGGTGGTGCAGAGGTTTGAAGAGCTGGGGGATGCCTCCCTTGAGGAAAGAGAGGCAATTTCCTGTGTTTCTCAACTCATGCTTGGAAAAGTGACACAAATCTGAGGTCTAAAAGAAATCAGGTAACAAGTCAAAAGAAACCAAGTCCATTCTGCAGGAACTGGGAGCTGGGACAGGGCAAGAGGACGCCCTAAGTTGTGCCTGACTCTGGAACTGGTGAATTTTCCACGTTTTACAGGTAGCTGCAGCAGCTCCTACTGAGTCTGAGGCTTAAGACTGAATCAAAGAGACAAAAAAGCAAAATCAAAGGCCCTGAGCAAAGGGGACAGGGCTGTGACCAAGTCCTCTGCGAGAAGTGGCATTGGCTGGCACAGATGGAAGGCAGCCTGGAGCACCTCCCTCCAGCCCCGTGCCTCCCTGCATCTCCCAGACATGCTCTCTGAGGCCTGGAGAAGTCAACTGGCTTCCATGGAGCCAGACGATAGCAGAAGAGGCAGAGCTTGAGTCAGGAAAACATCACT
This sequence comes from Cacajao melanocephalus, assembly GCA_963573385.1. Classification (NCBI taxonomy): domain Eukaryota; kingdom Metazoa; phylum Chordata; class Mammalia; order Primates; family Pitheciidae; genus Cacajao; species Cacajao melanocephalus. The sequence goes on from CAUYLG010026598.1 coordinate 80,924, forward strand.
CTAAATTCAGTGCCTTCCTTGATTTGGAATGTATTATTTAAAAAAAAATTAAATAGGCTGGGTGCAGTGGCTCACACCTACAATCCCAGCATTTTGGGAGGCTGAGGTGGGCAGATCACTTGGGCCCAGAAGTTCGACTAGCCTGGGCAACATGCCAAAACCCTGTCTTTACTAAAAATACAAAAATGTTAGTTGGGCAAGGCTGCAGTGAGCCATGATCACACCACTGCATTCCAGCCTGGGCAACAGAGTGAGACCTCCCTTAAAAAAAAAAAAAGAAAAAAAAAATTTTTTTAGGCTGAGTGCAGTGGCTCATGCCTGTAATCCCAGCACTTTGGGAGGCTGAGGTAGGCAGATCACAAGCTCAGGAGTTCGAGACCAGCCTGGCCAATAGAGTGAAACCCGCCTCTACTAAAAATAGAAAAATCAGCTGGGCATGGTGGCGGGCACCTGTCATCCCAGCTACTCGGGAGGCTGAAGTAGGAAAATAGATTGAACCCGGGAGGCAGAGGTTGCAGCGAGCCAAGATTGTGCCATTGCACTCTAGCCTGGGCAAAAGAGCAAGACTCTATCTAAAAAAAAAATGTTTTTTAAATAAATAAATGCAGTGCCCCTTGCTCTGCAGCGCATTATTGCTACCTCCCAGAGCACACAGTCACTGAGTAATAACAAGGGCACAGGATTTCAAATCAACAGAACTCGTTCACATTCTGGTTCTACTCCTTACTAAGTGCAATTAATCCTTGTACTCAGTTTCCACTCCTGTAAAATGAGAACAACCCTTAGAGTCCTACCAATATACTGTAGGACTCTGGTAAGTATCCTCCAACAAGAACCACAGCTCTTCTGAGGCTGTGGTCTTCATTTTAGATAAGATATTCTGTCCAGGGAGGAAATAAAGGTCTTGATTCCTGCCCCCAAAAATTTATTCAATATATAAATTTACCTTGTTTAAGACTTCTTCATCCACCGATTTCTGAGAGGACATAAATGCTATAAAAATGGAACACATGCTGCAAAATTAAGAGAATCAGGATTAAAATAGAAACTCTGTCTAAAGAATACAAAGGATAAGTGCCAGGCTCTAGCAGTGAAGACAAACAGGGAAATGTGCTGGGTTGCGTTGATCTTATTTTCTGGCTGACCAGAAAAAGCAGCACATAGAACACTGTGCAGCCAGCATATATCCAGCCAAGCTCAAATGTGCAACTTCTTTAACCTGGGAGCCAGGAAGAATAGCAAAGTGATCACTGACAACTTGGGAGCCGGAGCTTCCAGGCACCTGCTCACCCTCTGTCCTCCCTAGGCCAAGGGCACTCTCTGTTTTGAGAGAATAGAAAAACAGACATATTTCCAGTCTGAACCACACATCACACTTCTGCCTGTACAATTTCAGAATAGACAACTTAGAGTCAAATTCCTGGCAGAGAAACCATTTTTCTGACTATAAAAAAAGTATAAACAGGTTCAATCATAGGCTCTGGGTAAAGATAAGCCAATCATAGGCTCTGGGTAAAGATAAGACATTATAGGCAGTGGCATTCTCCAACTCTAATCCAGCCAGGAACAGTGCATTAGAAAAAATGCCTGCCTTGACGAGAGAGGTGTCCCTTAGCTATGGATGGTGTTAGATGCCCTCTCATAGCAATGTGACCTGCAGGGGACAAATAAGGCAACTCAAAACTTCCACTCATAGAAGCAGGGTCCTTATCATAAATGAAATGAATCCTAAATAGAAGCAGGGAGTTTCCTTCTTTTTGCAAAGAACAGCATTCCAAGAGCAAGCCACAGAGGTGGGATTTAAAGTCAGACGTGAATATTCCATATCCCTAAATCCCAACAAGTTGATACCTAACAGCCCATCCAGGGAAACAAGAATGAGAATGAAACCAGAGTGAGAATAAAGCCAGGACAAAGTGTTCCCTATGGCACTGGGAGATAGGCCTGTTATCAGCTCCATCCAGGGCGCAGGGTCAGGGGAAGTAGAGCGTGCAGTGCTGCTGGGGAATTGCCCAGCCAGCTCCAGCCCTTATGAGGCACGGAGCCAGCTGCACAAAATTCCAGGCCTTCTCCCTCTGTTCCACTGTTTGCAGGATTCAGTGGAAGGGCCTTTAATCTGGGCAGATCAGGAGGAGGCACAGCATTCAGTAAACAAAGTAAGGGATGCTCAGGACTTAGAAATGACAGCCAAGACCTGCTTCAAATACGGGTGTGGTTGGGAATACAAATGAAACAAGACTCGTCATGAGTTGCTAATCATTAAAGACCAACAAGGAGAGCATGGGGTTTCTTTTCACCATTCTTTATTCTGAAACTATTCCAGAATAATAATTAAAAAAAAGAAATCATACATATTCACTGTGGAAATTTAGGTAAATATTAAACAAAAAGCCACCAAGAAGAAAATAAGCCTGTCACCTATCAGAAAAATATAATTCTGTCACTTGAGACAACTACTGTTATCATTGTTCAATTTCCAATCTTTTCCACATTTTTCTTTCTTTTGTTTGCAAAACAGAAGTATACTGTCCATATTGTTTTATAACCAGCTTCCCATACCCATCTTTATCTTATGTATTATTCTACAAATTCTTAAAATGGTAAAATATTGAGTTGTATCTGCCCTAAGGACAATTTTTCCTAGAAAAGGGAGCGTAGAGAGAACAAAGTTACTATTAGAGCCATCTGATACTAATATCTTACACATTTTTCAAGTCATTAAATAATTTAGATAGTATGACTGTTGCATGGTGTTTATTCCAAAGGCAGTCCATAAACTACTTCCAATTTTTTGTTACCATAAGGCTGTGGTGAGCCAAGAAGGATGACATGTATTATAAATAGGTGATGTCAAGTGAGAAAGAAATTGCTTAGTACGCACCTGAACATAAACTGACAGCACAAAGGAAAAGAAAAGGCGAAGAGAGATGCTGGAGGCTGATTGGCTGCGTAATTCTTAGCAATTATTAACTTTCCAGGTATTCCTTTTTGTAAAGGTCATGGTGAGGTATAAGAGAAAATATGAACAGGTACAACACTGAAACTTGCTCACAAAGTGCCTCTCTGTCAACAATAATTCACCAGGTCCAGACGATGAATTAAGCAAATCTGCTAGCATCGCCTCTGAAATGCTTGAGTCTTGAAATATTGAGTTTTCAAAAGGTTGAAGAGTGCATCTATCAGGGATGACACAGGAAGGTTCCATAGACATAAAACTAGATCAAATGGCTTTTCAAAGACCCCTGTGGTCCAAGCGATCAATTATGCCCTCTCAATTCATCTAATAAAATAAAATATACTCAGACACTGCTTAGGCCTGTAATTGGGTTCTTTCTTCAGATAAAGATGAATTTCCCTCTCAAAAAAAGAAAATCCAAAAATCCTCAAGGTGGGGAGATGAAGGGGATCCTATGTCTTCCCTGAACTATTTTTTTCCTACCAAGAAGCAGAATTTGGCTGAATGTCTGTGGAGAAAACACCTCCTACAGTCAATATCTGAAAGTCAGTCAAAAATAATAATTTTTCTTTCTGAATCAATGTCACAAACTATTTTGTGAAAATTTGAAAGGGTCAGAACTGAATACATTGTAGCTATGTTCCATGTGGCTCTCTCAGACTGCTAAAAGACACCAGGGACTTCTGAATCAAACCATTTGGCTCTGGCCAGCAGCTGGGAAGAGGCCATACTGCAGCCGCCCTGGATAGGAAGCCACTGCTATCTTCTTCTCCAGGAGGGGCCCACGGACTCTGTGACGAGCAGAACCACAGTCGGACCAAGGGAATCGCACATGGCCGTGCTGCTTTACATTTTTACCTTCTCTTTATTCATTTCCGTCTGCCATTTTGTTTTTTTATTTCAGAAAGGACAAGTGCAGTTTTCTTCCCATCTTGTCAAGGATTGAGTGGAGAGGAAACATGAGTCTATGTGACACACCAGACTCAAGCTCTGAGGTCAGAAACTACGTAAGTGAGCAATTAAGTGCTTATCACTTAGTAAGTGAATAGCAGCTGCAGGCTCTCTAGACTGAGTTCTAGCCTCTGACCCTGCCCTCCCCAGATGGAAGAGTCCCCACCTATTGAGGAATCTGCCAGAATTTCCAAGAAAGCATTACCAATTATTCACACTCTATTGACGACCACTATGAAAAAATCTAAATGTATACACAAAGACTGGGAAGAGACACACACATTTTTAAAGTATGTGTTATGATGGTGAATTCAAGAGTGCGTTTTTTGTTGTTGTTATTGGGTTGTTTCAACAGTAGAAAATTATTTTAAGACGATGTTATTATCAATATTTCACTTACATATTTTGCTAAGATTCGAACCTCTCGAAGCCTGAGTTCATTTCTGATCTAAGTCTAGGCCCTCCCTCTCGATTCACATATCACAGAGAAGCAGGAGGTAAAGAAACAACTAGAATTGCAACCCAAGATGCCACACAAGTCTTTTTCAACTGGGTTTCCCAAAAGAGCAATCTCTAAGGTTTGCCAAAATTGATCCAGAAAGTTCCACAAGCTTCTATGCCTATGACTTGACCTTTACTTTTTTCCCCTGAAAAGAAACCAAAAAGCCAATGTATAAATGCAGAACAGCTGTCTTCTGGCAGACAGTACTCCATTGCACACAACCACACCCTGACACAGAGACATACACCAGCCCAATCCATTCCCGAGCTCTGGCTGATTTGATTGCTGTAGATTTCCCAGAGGTTCCACTGAGCTCACTCTCTGCCTCTGGAGTGGTCAGGAGCCACATGCTGGGGCACTCAAAGTCTCCTGCAGGAAGTACCAACACCCACTGATGCTCTCTACCTTGACCTCCTTGTGCAGGGACAGGACCAGAAAGGAAAGTTACCTTGCAGACGGCAGCCTGGAGTACTGCATCAAAGCCCCCCTCAGGGGCATCTCGGTTCCGGGACACCCTCTGTTTCCGAACTTCCTCATTGAAGCTGTCCACTCTGTCTGTGAGAGGCAGCAGATGGCGGAATCCAAAGGAGGGGACGCAATTTGGAAACAACTTGTAACTAGAGAGAAAGAAGAGAAGAGTCACTTTTCCATCATTGTCTGTAAATCTTAACTAAGTGTTCTGAGCATTCACTGAGTGCCTTCAGAGGCACCAATAAATATTTACTCAGCACCTACTACATGCACAGAGGACAGGCACAGCGAGCAAAGATAAATAACACAGTCCTTACTCTCCAAACATCAGCCCTAAACTGCAGGCAAGGTAGCATATGCCAAGTTTTAAATGAATGGTAGGGGCAAATGGTTCAAAGGAAACAGAGATAATAGTAGGCTACTGTGCTTGGAGGAAGACTTGACATGGGCCTTCAAAGATGTGGGGGACCCAAGGTTTGGGCCAGCCTAGGCAGAATGGAGAGGAAGTGTCCTCTGGGCTAAGGAACGTGGACTCTGCCCAGTGAGGGCAATGTAAGTGGAGTTACTCCATGCAGCCAGCTTCTACATTGATTCTGCTGCTGCCACGTGACAAAGGATCACAGGATCACATAACCTCATCATGTCAACCCACTCAGTAACCAGGATGTGCAGGCACATGAACAAATGCTCAATGGAACAGGAATAAAAACATCTTTTCTGCTTCTTCATTCATTTCTAAATACTCTACTGACGAACTACCAATTCTGCTAAATGCAATAAAAATTATTTAGAAAATAAGCATCTTCAAATGGAAAGTTATATCTGGAACTGGGAAAGAAGGAAGTATTGCACATCAGTAATAGGTTAATACCAAGCCTTTCTCCTGAAATATTGGATGATCTCCTTTTTGGTCTTCTGTGTAGACTACAGCTGGCCCCATTCCTGAAGGAAGTTACTTTCCATTACAGCTCTAAGAGTTTCAGCTTGATCTAGAGCTAATAAAATTGGAAGAGAGAGCTTATATTGTTTTACAAATGAGTTCACAAAATAAAGGGAAGAGGGGAGAGTGTCCCAGCCCAAGAAGAGCATGTGCAAGAGTCCTATGGCAGGAAGGAGCACAGAGCCCAAGGACAGAAGGTGGCCAGGGAGCTGCAGTGCAGAGTGAGGGGTGAGGATGGGCGAGAAGCCTGGAAGGCAGGCTGGGCCAGACTGTGCAGGGTGTCCGGCTGTGTTAAGGAAGTGCCTCGTCCAGAATAAATGAGGGAAAATGAGCACTAACAGGCCTGAGGGAAAGGCTTTATTATCTAATTCAAGCTGCACACCTGGGAAAGAAAACAGCTAGGAGGACCCTGCCTTAACCGCCGTCAAAAAGCAGCCTCACCAGGGCACGTCTGGGCAGGCTCCGCTCTATAAAGAGGCAATCTTTGGCTCTCTAAGGGGCCATTCCATTCCCTTTCAGGGCTACAGTCCCTGCTCCATCCACACAGTCACAACAGCAAAGCACAGCGTCCCCTGCAACAGGCCTACCCTGCAGAGAATCGATCAGTCCCACTCCTGTGACACTCGCTGCTCTCCCTCTCGAGGCCAAGGCTGGCAGGAGGGGTGATGAGCTCTCCCTGCCTGGCTTTCCTTTGTGTTGCTTTCTTCTTCTTTCCTGAAATCTTCATGAACACCTTGTGCTTGGACAGGTGGAACCTGCTTTTACCTTAGTCTCGGGCCACCCAAACTTTCCATTACCTCCTCGTTTTGTCATAAAAAGAACAATCATAGATATTACATTCCCGGCTGGAAGAAGGAACAGAGGTCCCATCTGCAGCTACTTGGCAAGTGGATAACAGGCCCAGAGGAAGTAAATGTATCCAAACTCTCCCCCTCTCTCTTCCTCCAAGATCCTATACTCTCCTATGTGGCTCTGGCCCATGATTTAGGACTTCAGGTGTGTGTTTTTGTTACACTTGGTCAGGTCCGTTGTGGACAGGGAGGAAAAACACTGAATAATAATTGCTGTTTTATCAGGAAAGCTGTGAGTACCTCGCTACAGCTCAGCATGCTTTACCTCCTCCCTTTCACTCCTGCAAACAGAAAACACCAATGAGCAGATGCATTTTTACTGCAAAGAATGACTGTTAAGTTAGCAATGAGAAATGCAGTTGCCAGAGAGAAGCCTTCATTGCAGAGAATTGACTATAACCAAGTCAGAGTCACTTCATACCAAGAGGTGACTTGGTATGAGCTTTGTCACACAGACCCTAGGCGTGTCTCCACTACCACCGGAATAGGATGTCACCTGTGACAAGTTGTCTGACTTAATCCAGAATAGCCATCTAAGTGGCCTGAAGACCTGGATGTTTTGGGGTCATGCCAGGAGACTATCCCACCTCTCTTGTGTGTCTGTGCTGTGGGACCCCAGATAAGCACCATGCATACAGAGTTACTAAATTAAGGATTATTAACGAGAGATAAAAAATAAAACATATGTGGTTAAAGAGCCAAGGAAGTGTCTGTATGTATAAAAAGTGAATCCAATTTGAAGACACCAGACTGAGGCAAATCCAGAAAATAATCTAATGCCTCAGGATAATATCATGGATCAAGCTGACATGGAAAGGCTCTCCTCTAACTCTAATCATATGGAAACACTGGATAAAATGTAATTAAAAAATTTTTAATATATACCCTAGACTGGAAGCTTAGAAAGTAAATCCCAGAAATGAAGAGGAAACTGTTCAATGAATGAATGAAACCTTCAGAAGTATTTGGTTTTGGTGAAAAGAAAAAAGAAAGGAAAGAAAGGAAGAGAAAGAAAGAAAAGAAGGAAGGAAGGAAAGAAAGAGAGAGAGAGAGAAAGAAGGAGCCAAAAAACAAACAAACAAAAAACCCAAATGAATGGACTTAAAAGAATTGGGTGGGGGCCGGATGACGTGGCTCATGCCTGTGATCTCAGCACTTTGGGAGGCTGAGACAGGCAGATCACCTGAGGTCAAGAGTTCAAGACCAGCCTGGCCAACATGGTGACACTCCATCTCTACTGAAAATACAGAAATTAGCCGGGCGTGGTGGTGAGCGCCTATAATCCCAGCTACTCAGGAGGTTGAGGCAGGAGAATCACTTGAATCTAGGAGGTGGAAGTTGCAGTGAGCTGAGATCACACCACTGCACTCCAGCCTGAGTAACAGAGCAGGACTCTGTCTCAAAAGAATAGGTGGGAAATGAGCAGACCCTCATGCCAAGGACCCCCCAGTGTGTCAGGCCTTGACTGAGGCCCCATGGGCTTAGAGCAGGGTCTACCATGAACAGATGCTGAGCCTCAGTCCTGCACAGGGCGGAACCTGGAATAGGGCTCTCTGCACAAAGCCGAGCACTACAAAGAGCTGTGTGCCACTAAAGCCAGAAAGGGAAACACTCCAGCTACTGGCTGAGGAAAGCGGCACAGAAGCTGACCATCTACCATGAGTGAGATGAATTACCCAAAAAAACTGTAACTCCAGGCCTGAGCAATTGAAACACACTCCTTTTATAGCAAAGAAATCCCCAAATGAAAAATTCACAGAAAAACTAGTCCTATGGTGAACTTGGAGATTCTTGACAGCGGCAAACATAAAACTGCTCTGCAGGGATGCCCCCACAACCTTCAGTGAAGATGTACTAGTGAAAAGCTTGTAAATCGCATGAGAAACAAGTCATGAGGGCAGGTCAGTAGGTCCAACACACTGACCTGCTCTAGATCCCCCTGAAGGATCCATAATTCAAGAAGCAGAAACAGAATAATTTAGAATACTTTAGGCCAGGCACAGTGGCTCACACCTGTAATCCCAGCACTTTGGGAGACAGAGGCGGGCAGATCACCTGAGGTGAAGAGTTCAAGACCAGCCTGGCCAACATGGTGAAACCCCATCTCTACTAAAAATACAAAAATTAGCCGGGTGTGGTGGTAGACGCCTATAATCCCAGCTACTCGGGAGGCTGAGGCAGGAGAATCACTTGATCCCAGCAGACGTAGGATGCTGTGCTGCCTGAATGTGGGGAGACGAAGATTGGCATGCTCACCAAGCCACAGTGTGCCCCTGCAGTGTGCATGTGGTGAGCCGAGATGATGCCACTGCACTCCAGCCTGGGCGACAGAATAAAACTCTGTCATAAATAAATAATTAATTAATTAAAATAAAATACTTTAGAACAAAGATATTTAAAACATTCAAACACAGAAAAGAATAGAAACCAAAAGCCAGACAGGATATTGTTAGAAAAACAAAACAGAAGGCTCTGGAAAAAAAAATTAGTATTAAAAACAGAAGGGTCTAAGAAAGAACCAAATATAAACAAATGAAAAACATAGTCACTGAAATTCAAAAATGAAATTTTCAGTATATGGATTAAACAGCTGAAGAGCTAAATGGTAAACTGGAAGAAATGTAGCTAAGAGAGAAAAAGAAAGGTAGAAAACATGGGAGAAAAATCAAGACACAAAGTTTAGTATGAGAAACTTCAACTGACATTGAACAGTATCAGAGAAAATACGAGACAGGAAATAAGCAAAGAGAGATCATGCCTGTACTCTCAGATTAAACAAGAAGACCAAGTTATAAGCAATAGGAGAGAACTCTGTGTTGTTTTTTTTGAGACGGAGTTTTGCTTTGTTGCCCAGGCTGGAGTGCAGCGGTGCCATCTCAGCTCACTGCAGCCTCTGCCTCCTGCATTCAAGCAATTCTCCTGCCTCAGCCTCCTGAGTAGCTGGGACTACAGGCACCTGCCACCAAGCCCAGTTGCTTTTTGTATTTTTAGTAGAAACAGGGTTTTGCCATGTTGGCCAGGCTGGTCTCAAACCCCTGACCTCAAGTGATCCGCCTATCTCAGCCTTCCAAAGTACTGGGATTACACCATGCCCGGCCTTAGCAATATAAATAAAAATCCAACCTAGATACATTGGTGTGCATATAATTATAGAATAAGAAAAGCACAGGAAAATACTAAAACCTACCAGAGACAAGGAAAATGATTAGACAGACAGAAGGCTTAGTATCAGCCACAAGAGATGCCAGAAGACAACGGAATAGCACCTTCAAGGCCGTGAAGGAATAGTATGACTTCTTGGGAGAAATGCGCAAAGGTAAAAATATGAATGGGGATGCAAGGTATCATCTCACTTGCACAAAATTTTACATGATACGTATTTCAACAACAACTCAATACCTCTAACGAGAAAAAATGTTCAGATCTGGAAATAACATGCCAAATTAATCCTTCAAACCTTATATCAGTGAATATTATGTGACTCTTTCCAGTGAAATGGTACCTATTACTTGGAATAGCATTAAGCAGTTCCTTAATCTGATGATTAAATTACTCTAAGCCTTTCTTCCCATGGCAGCCCTGGTACTTCTTACTTCAGATTTCACATTGCTAGTGCAGTCTATGACGGGAAGGGATGAGTCTAGGATTTGGATCCTTTGGCAGAAACACTGGGAGCGGAAGAAAGAGGGTCAAACATTAGGGCAGTCCCATGCACACTGGCTCTCTTCTCAGAGATGTCCTGCACAGTGATTAAATCCCTTCTCCTGACTTCCTCATCGCCTTAAAACTTCCCGGGGGCTAATGCTGCTTCCACCACAGGAGAGAAACACCTAAGTGAAGGTGCCATTGGAGCTTAAGAAGGGCTGTGGTTTTCCACAGCAGCTGAAGGAAAGGGATAGTTTGACAAGGATGAACAAACATCCCTGAGCCCAGGCATGGAATGGAAGCAGGTGCAACCGGCCAGCTGCAAGACAAGAGGGAGTGGTAGGAACTGTGGCAGCCAAACAACCTGCGGTAAAAGCCCAGCTTTCCCAGATCTCCCAGTTTTTCAAGAAAACCTAGAAATCCTAGTTATTCTCAATTAGATTTTCTGATTTCAAAAAAAATGTTGGTAACTATCTCACAATGCTACCAGCAGAAAGGCAAACAAAGCACATGTACAGGCTGGCTCAGGCCCAGGAAAAGCCAGCTTACATCCCCAAGAGTGTGCCCTTCTCTCCAAGGAGCAGTGGGAAATCTCCGAGAAGACGCAGGATGCTGCATTGCCTGGACATGCAGAGATAAAGCTCGGCCTCCTCACCAAGCCACAGTGTGCCCCGCGCTGCGCGTGCCTCCCCAGCTTAGAAAAGAGAACTTCGCGTAACTCAGGGCCGAGGTTTCCTTCCACGCTCTCATTCTTCACTGCACTTCCTGCCTTACAAGCAGCATTTCAGTGTGCCTTGTACTCACTGTCAAAAGTTTTACTGTCTGCAAGGGGGTCTGCCTTTGAGGGCTTAGAGAGCAAGCTCTGAATAAGTAATGTGTCATAACCTTGAATATTTAAATGCTGAGTGCCTGGAGCCAGCCCTTGATTCTCTGCCAGCTTCCGATCTAGAATCTGTCAGTGGAGGGACCTTGGAAGAATGAAAGTGGGGACACACCCTATCTGTCTGGAGAAAGGGCCCAATTAGGACAGAAGTGAAAAGAAGCAAATAAAATCACTATTCCAGATGAATTGAAAAAAGGCTTGGCGAAGGCTTGTGTTAGGATGGTGTTGCTCCTGGTAAGTAGCAAAACTTCAACAAAAAACACTTGGCACCTGGACTTAGCTGAAAAGGGCCTTCGAGACAGGATCAAAGTAATAATAATCCCTGTGGCCACCTGTCGCCAGGAGGAAGCTAAACCCAGCAAAATAAGGACGCTTAGTGCCTCTTTATGGTTGAAGGATTTGAAGTTTCATTTGTATTTAAAACTTTTTTTGTCTTATTGTTTTTCCACCAGTGTCAGTTCCCAACCCCTGGAGAAGATCTAAGGCACCTTGTAGAGAGTGTACAGGAGGATCCAGAGGGATTCAGAAGAGCCCGTGCCACCACCACACTAACGTGCTCCCATCACCCAGCCCAACTTGGAGCTGGGTGCTCTGAAGGCTACCAAAGAGGACTTGAGAGAGGAGGGCTCAGGGGTTTAAGAACAGCTCTTTCCCCTTGGTGGCAACTGGAAGACCAAGAAATGAGAATGGTATCACAAGATGGAAGGAGCTGGATCCCTGAGTTACTGCCTGGAGAGCTGCCAAGGAAAGCTGCTCGGCCCTCACCAGATTTTGCACAAGCAAAAACAAAAAAACCTTTCATTATGTTGAGCCACTGAGATTTGGAGATTATACATTACTGCAGTATAGCATAGGGGATGGGGGTAGGGTGGTTTTGGAGCAGGTATTATTACTTAGCCTAAGGTAAAGTATCTGTGTTGTAGTGTGATTTGGATGGGGAAGAAGGCATTATATTAAACGCAAATGCAGGCTTGGTGCAGGTAGCTTAAGCCTGTAATCCCAGCACTTTGGGAGGCCACAGTGGGTGGATCACCTAAGGTCAGGGGTCCGAGACTAACCTGGCTAATACAGTGAAACCCCATCTCTACCAAAGATACAAAAATCAGCCGGGTGCGGTGGCATGCGCCTGTAATCCCAGCTACTTGGGAGGCTGAGGCAGGAGAATTGGCTTGAACCCAAGAGGTGAAGGTTACAGTAAGCCGAGATTGTGCCACTGCACCCCAGCCTGGGTGACAGAGCGAGATTCGGTCTCAAAAAAAACGCACATGCAGACTCTAAAAGTAGCTTGTCTGTATTCATATTCCAGCTCTGCCCCTTGCTATTTGTATAATATCAGGTAAGTTTTTCTCTCTAGGCCTCAGTTTCCCCATGTTTAAAATCTGGCTTATACCTACCATAGAGACCTCAACAGATTGTTTTGAGATTTAAATGAGATAATCCATAGAAAATATTTAGTATGAGGCTTGACACTTAGTAAAAACTTAAGTCTTAGTTGTTCCCTATTCTCTTTTGGACTTTACATCCCAAACCCTCACTTAAGTTAAATGTGGAGATGAGGAAGCAAAAGTTGGAAGTTACCATTCACTGTAATCACTTGCATAATCTTGACATTTAAAGGAACTCCTGAAAGACTAAAAAGCAAAGAAACCAACCTAGTAGCGGTTGTTGCATGGGCTGAAGAATGCAATCCCCTCATATAACCACCACCCCCAACAGGCACACAAACACCCCATAGCAGAGACCCGTTCACCAATCCTATTTCTTCTGATTCCTGGGCATACAGCTACACCAGTTCCCAGCCTCCTGGCTCAGTTCTGTTCCATCTAGTAGCATGTGGGAGTGGGCATGACCAAGGCCTATCCTCCTATGCAATATCCTCCAGGCAGCATGACCTTAGAAGCCATGTGTGGAAGATGGTAAAGCTGAAAGATGGAAGGCACCTGGGTCCCTGAGTCACTGCTTGCAGGAGAAGTTCCATGGATGAAGAGACCCAGTTGGATTTGACAAGCAGGACTAATAAACCTCCAGCAAGTTTGACCCATGATACATTTTGTTGTTATAGACTCTGTCGCAGCAGTTAGAGACACCTGTTTTCTAATAACATGTCAAATCTTTTCTAGTTCAGGTGTTTGACTTACGTTGAAAAAAATGCTTACCTTTTAAACAGGATTTTAATTTAAATTTGTGAGAATAAGTTATAGTTACGTATAGAAAAACAACAGGAACAAATTTTGAATTCATTTCTCCCAAGCGCCTCGGTTACTGCAAGCAAGGGGAAAGTTTAAGTTGCCCTGCCTGCTGCCTCCCTGATATCTGGGTCTATCACTCCCTGAGGACATTTTCTGAATTCTATTAATGTGAGCAAATGGTGCTGTGCATGGCAGGCAGGAAAATCAAGGGGTTATGAACATTTTATCTTTGCAACCTTGTGACAGTTCATTCACTTGTTCACGTCAGAAAAGGAGAGAATATGTGCTCATCATTAATCAAATTAAACACCTAAGCCTGGCCACCCCTCCTAACCATGCCTTCCCTAATTCTTTCTTTGAGCTAAATTTTCCTGCTACTCCATTCTCCCACCCTAAAGTACCCAACAGAAGGGCACCTGGTCACTTACCCAATGCATGGATTGGTCTGGTACCTCGGTGCCGTGTAGGAGAAAGGAGAGATGTCCTTATCGACAAAAGACCCAAACCCCAACCGGAAGTTGCTGGTGAGCTTCCTCATCTCCTCTGCGAGTTTGGTGCCCAGGTTCCGGATATTGTCCAAGTCATCCTTCATGGACAGGGAGAGGTCCATCAGGTAGTACAGGTCCACAGGATAGTCCTCCACCTGGCGAACCTGCAGCTGGAAGGTGGTCTTGTCACCTGCACCAACAGAGAGGCCACACGTGTCAGAGGCTGTGCGACCTGCTGAGGGCTGAGTGATGGGATTTGCTTTCAAAGCCGGCTTACCTCTTACTTTTCTTTAGTGACTGTGTGCCTCCCACAAGAAAGATTTTGTTGGAAGTAAAGCACCTGAAGGGAATATGGTGCTGAGGATGGAGGCCTGGGTTCTCCTTCCCAAACACTGGGCTTAGCATTTCCTTTTTTGTTTTATTTTTTTGAGACAGTGTTGCTGTCACCCAGGCTAGAGTGCAGTGGGGCAGTCTTGGCTCACTGCAACCCCTGCCTCCTGTGTTCAAGCAATTCTCAAGCCTCAGCCTCCTGAGTAGCTGGGATTACAAGTGTCCACCACCATGCCAGGCTAATTTTTGCATTTTTAGTAGAGACATGGTTTTGCCATGTTGGCCAAGCTGGTCTCAAACTCCTGGCCTCAAGTTATCCACCTACCTCAGCCTCCCAAAGTGCTGGGATTAGAGGCATGAGCCATCACATCTGGCCTGGGTTTAGCATTTCTAAGGAAACTCCTTAACAACCAGGCTCCTCGGTGGTGTTCTGTCTTCTTAGCAACAAGGACCCTTGGGTCCTCAGCGGACAGTGAGCCAGACAATTTCATGGACACAAACTGGGTGGAGAGTAGCCCACCAACCACATACCAACTCCAGCGAAAGACCCAGCTATGATGGAAATGTGTGTGTGAAACAAAAGGCAGGCAATAAAGGAACAAAAGAGAGATATGGGCCTGAGTGGGGAAGAATCAAGTTGGGGACAGAGATATACAAGGCAAGGGAGGGCAGAGAAACAAAGATAGTTGTTCAAAATATCCCAATGGGCAAAAATACACATGCCTATGCCATGTCACCTGTTTTTGTTTCTATTTCCCTCACCATTTACCAGACTAGTATTTAGCTTGGGGGGCATATTTGATGTTTTGGGACATCACAGTCACAACTCATTATCATCAGAAACTTCATATATAAACACAGGAAGACGCATTCCAGATTTTAGCTCCATCAAAAAAAGAAAACGAGAAGAAAGAGAAAAGTCATCCTAGATTTGTCTACCAGCTACAATAAGATAGCCAACAGGCAGAGAAAAGGGGAATTAATTCAGGGGAAAAGAACAAAGAGGAAAGCCAGTGTCTGGTAGGTGCGGTCTTTGCTGTCTCACCCTATAGAGTTCAAAGAGAGGCTCAAGTCAGAGCAAGGACTCAGGCCAGGATAAAGATCATCCCCCACCACCACCTCCACGAGACAGAATCTTGCTCTGTTGCCCAGGCTAGAGTGTAGTGACATGATCTTGGATCACTGCAACCTCCCGTTCCCAGGTTCAAGTAATTCTTTTGCCTCAGAATCCCGGGTAGCTGGGACTACAGGCATGTGCCACCACGCCCAGCTAATTTTTGTATTTTTAGTAGAGATGGGGTTTCATCATATTGTCCAGGCTCGTCTTGAACTCCTGATCTCGTGATTCACCCGCCTCGGCCTCCCAAAGTGCTAGGATTACAGGTGTGAGCCACCACGTCCACCCAGATAACGATCTTGAAATCATTTCATAATTTATGAAAACAACTCACTGGCCAGGCGCAGTGGCTCATGCCTGTAATCCCAGCACTTTGGGAAGCAGGTGGATCACCTGAGGTCAGGAATTCAAGAGCAGCCTGACCAACATAGAGAAACCCTATCTCTACTAAAAATAGAAAATTAGCCAGGCATGGTGGTGCATGCCTGTAATTCCAGCTACTTGGGAGGCTAAGGCAGGAGAATCACTTGAACCCAGGAGGCGGAGGTTGCAGTGAGCTGAGATCTCGCCATTGTATTCCAGCCTGGGCAACAAGAGCAAAACTCTGTCTCAAAACAAACAAACAAACAAAAATCAAATCACCTAGAACCAACTTTAAGGCTCAACTCATACCAGGTCATTCTATCTGCCTTGGGCTTATTAACCTTTCAGGAATGCCAAGAGATGTCCTATTTATCCTGCAGTAGAACTGTCTATACATACTTGAAATTTGGATAGATTTTTTGTGTATTTAGAGGCACAACAGCAAAGGTGGCCTCACTCCTGCCCAGCGGGTCTACACCTGACTTGTGGCCAGCATCTCAGAGCAAGCAGTCTTTCATCTCAAGCTGACAACTAGCAAACGGAAGCCTTCTTGAACTTGCAGGGAGGGAACTCAATCCTCTATGCTCCCTCTCCTCCTCCCACCATGACAACAAGGCATGTTTCACTAACTAGACCATGAAGAATCAAATGATCAAAAGATTTTAGTTCAAGTTCCAGCTCTGTCCCTTGAATAGGAGTGCAAGTTGAGCCTCGGTTTCTTGAAAGATAAAATGGAAGTAACAACAATGCTCACAGCATCAATTAAGCCTATGATGTGCTCAAGAGGGACGGCAGTGTTTTATGAGCAGTACAGGCTTGCACAAATGACATATGATTATGATCATTTCTGTCTACAGCCAGAGTGGCAGCTCTGAGCCTGCTTCCCCTGACTTGTCTTTGCGTGTATTGTTCTAGGTGCCTCAGAATTGATGGAGTTTGAGTTGCCTATTGGTATAAGCCTATTTTTTAAAATCATTTGAGTCTGACTCAGACAGGAATGTTCAAGATTTTCTTCCAGAATGAATTCCAGATTGCTGCAGTGTCTGTCTCTGGCTCCCGTCAGACAGACACAGCAGGTCCTGCCAAAAGACTCCTTGGGTGCCACATCATAGTGAGGAAGGGGCAGGGAGAAGGGGGGAGTTGAGGGAAGGGAAATTCCTCCTTGGCCCTTGCATGGGCAGACGACAGACCCCAAATGGACAGATCCTGCAATCCTATCTCCTCCGCCTGATGCCATGATCTTTTCCCAGGTCTTCTTCATTTTTTTGCCACCTGTCCCCCCAAGTTCCCAGTTAAAACTTATTTTATCCAGAATCTACTTTTACTTTTTTATGAATTCTAAGAAATTAACAGCTGGGCACTTTAGAACCAGGAAACAAAGAATGGGCTTGGATTCTGGGAGGCGGAGAGGCATCTATGGGACAGAGGCTTGGAAGCAGGGGAGCTGGGTTTGCATCCAGACCTGGTCACAAGGACTAGGTAGAACTCAGGCTGCCTTCAACCCACTGCTCAGTTTTTGCATCAGTCAAGTGGGAGGATATTAACTATTGTAGGGATTAAAGGAGATAAACACCACATAAATGTTCCTACACAAAGAAAGCTTTGGCCTCAGTTTTCCCAAAAGTCACTTACTGAAGCAATTTCCTGTGAGGATAAAAAGAGAGATAGAAAATCCTGCCAGAAACTTGAATTTCAACAGCTACAGCCTTGAGCATATACATTTAACCCCAAATTTTCCAGACATGAAGGCAAAGGGAAAGAAGGTAAGATATATAGGTCGCTTTGTATCCTAAGAGACTATCTATTCTGGAGGAAGAAATTTCTTGGCATTACATTCTAAGAAAAATTGATCAGTAAGAAAACACACACACACACACACACACACACACACACACACACACACACACACACACACACACACCTTTCCAAAGGAAGGCTGCAGTTGTTAAAAAGAAATACTGTCCCATTTTTCCAGAAAGAGAGGGGTATAAGAAAGATGATAACATCACTGATACTCAGAATGAGGGTTTATTGCTGCCTCTAGTATGCTTGATTTTAAATGCCACAGACCCCTGAATAGGCTGTAGCAATGACAGAATGTTCTGTCAGCAGATCCTGGAGGGACTGACATTCCTGGTCAAATCCATGGTATGGGCATTAAGCTTCCAATGTACCAACAACTCCCCAAAAAGGGAGGCCTCTAACATTAGCAGCCTGAAGGTGAAGCCATTACTGTGTGTGAAGTGCACTTTCTGCTGAGAGGAGGTCTGGGGTATGTTTTCCACCTTTGGATACACTTCCAGAACCACGCATGCTTAAGCACTCTCCTCTCTTCCAACTCTTTCCCGGCCACGCTGCTTTCCTGTGCCACCCAAGACTTTAAGCCAGGTGCCATGTTCTGCTGCCCAGCAGAGTGAGAAGCACTTCTCGCCTTTATGTGCCTGTCTTAGTCTGCGCCTGTCTCCGGTGACAGCATTCTAGCCCATGTGCCCAGATTCATCCTCCTCTGCTCCTTCCCTCTCCAATTAGGGTCTCTACAGGCTTCTGTACCCCTGTGGCTATACCCCTTCTCTTTGGAGCTGTTCCATGTAATCCCTGCCAGCCTCAGGACCAGGGGCAGGATCAGAGAAACAACAAACTTAAAAGAGAAGCTGATCACCTGGTACCTGTGAGGTGCTACTCCCCAGGCAGCCCCTCTCATGTCCTTCTGGTTGTTCCTGGTTCCAGAGTACCCAGCTCCAACTGCATTTTGCACAGCATCTTTGCACTGCTCAGTTTTTAAGTACAGGTTCCTCCACGTAATCAGCTATCAACGAGCATTCCATCTGAAATGCATTTTTAAAGCTTTCTTCTCTCTGCCCTCCCTTTAATAAAAAGTAGAAAGTTGGCAAAATTTTTTTCTTAGGGATATATATCAGATGACAAACATTTCTAGAGAGTGACTTGAGAATTCCAGCAAAAACTTTTTTTTGAGACAGGATCTTGTTCTGCCAACCAGGCTAGAGTACAGTGGCGTAACCATGGCTCACTGCAGCCTCAACCTCCTGGGCTCAAGCAATCCTCCCGCCTCAGCCCCACAAGTAGCTGGGACTACAGGCATGCACCATCATGCCTGGGTAATTTTCAAATTATTAGTAGAGATAAAGTCCCGCCATGTTATTCAGGCTGGTCTCAAACTCCTGAATTCAAGAGATCCTCCCATCTCAGCCTCCCAAAGTGCTGGGATTACAGGCATGAGCCACGTGCCCAGCCTCAAAAACTTTCTAAAAATTTTTATTTATTTTTTTCTTCTTTCTTCTTTTCCCTCAGGTTTCCTGCCCTTAAGCCAAAAGCTTTTAAGACTGATTTTTGTTCAAAGTGTTAAGACAAAGTAGCACCTCAGCAAATAAAGACCCTTGCCATCCCAAAATCAATGCAAGTGGTTTTTGATTCCCTAGAAGTACTCTTCTGTGCTGGAAACTGAAAGAAAGAAGGGAAACAAAAATCCATTCTATTGTAACAGGACTACAACTGAACAGAAAATTAGCACCCTGGTGCACACATTATAAATGAGCAGACAGCTCTTCCAGTCACTACAGCAGAAGGCAATTAGTATACCAGGATTAAATTCAGATCTAGAGCCAAAGTATTGCCCCACTGGTCTAGAACAACGCTGCCGGGCTGTACTGCACCCCCTCCCCACCTCAAAATTGTAACTGTTGACCGATGGAACCAAGGAACAAGACACGTGAAGAAATGATTGTTTCCTCCACAATGTCTGCCTCCAAGCCCAGGGCTCTATACTTCTAGTTTCCTTTAAAATAACCCCTTATCCATCCATCATCAAAAGACTTTCTTCATCTATTTAAGCTATGTACACTGTCACCCAGGGTGGCAACTTTATTGCAGAAACAATACCTAAAAATGGCTACTTCCAAGTAGAAACTGGAAGGAGAAGAGAGGAAAAAAATAGGGGCTGGTAGGAAACCCAAAAGCAACCAGTCACCTGTAGTTAATAGTAGTGTAACCATGTCCGTTTCCTGGTTTTGATAACATATCTGGTTATATTAAGATGTTGTCATTGAGGGCAGAGGAGGAGGGTATATAGAACATCTCTGTGTTATTTTTGCAACTTCTTGTGAGTCTAAAATTATTTCAAAATTTAAGAAAGCTACCAATCAAGAGTCATTTTTTAGGAGGCTAAAGGATTGAGGCCAATAATGACTTTTATAAACCCTTCCTAATTGCTCAGTGTTTCAAAACCTTTAGCTTTTGACCACTCTCGATATGCTCTCCTTTCCAGTTTATGTCCTTTCTTAAGGATTGTATGATCTCTGTTAAGGATTTTCTAAGGTTCTTATCCTGGCATGTAGTTTCCAGTATTGAAATAAAACGGAAAACATGATCCTATATTTACATAAAATCCTGCTTAAAGTTTGGCAGTCTTTCAAAAAGTTAAACATAGAATTACCATATGACCCAGCAATTCCACTCCTAGCTATAGACCCAAGATTATTGAAAACATATGTCTCCAAAGTAGTGTGTAGATGAATGTTCACAGCAGCATTAGTCATAATTGCCCAAAAGTATAGGATGTTAACTGTGGGGTTATTTAAAAAAAAAAAAAAAGAAAAAAGAATTGTCCCACAGTAGAAACAGCCCAAATGTCCACCAACTAAAATGTAGTATATCTATACATAGACAATGGAATATTATTTGGCGATAAAAAGGGATAAAGTACATGCTACAGCATGCATGAACCTTGAAACATGTTGCTAAGTGAAAGAAACCAGCTAAAAGAGACACATATTATATGATGTATAGGAAACGTCTGAAATATGCAAAACTATATAGAGAGAAAGTAGATGGGTGGATTCCAGGGGCTGAAAGGGGAGGGTGGGAGATGGAAGGATGAGTAGTACCTGTTCATGGGTAAGGGACTTCTTTTCGGAAAATTTTCTGGAATTAGATGGTGGTGTTGACTGTACAACCTTGCAAATACACTAAGAACTCACTAAACTGTACACTTTAAAATGGTGAATTTTATGGTTTGTGAATTATATCTCAATGTAAAAAAAGAATAAAAAAGTTCTGCTTAAAGTAGACAGAAATTATTTATTTTTTTATTTTTTTGAAAGAAAGAAAAAGAGAGAAAAGAAGAAAGAAAGAGTGAAAGAAAGAAAAAAAAAGAATGTAAGAGAGAAAGAGGAAGAGAAAGAGGGAGAGAGAACGGGATTCTTGTTCTATTGCCCAGGCTAGAATGCAGTCTAAAAATAGGTATTAAAAACCTCTTTTATGCCAATAATTGTGCTTAACAATGGAGACAGGAAGGAATA
>CAUYLG010026599.1:0-19223 GCA_963573385.1 Cacajao melanocephalus
GATATTTTATAGGAGGAGTATTTGAGCCAGCACAGTAGTGAGAAAAGCTGACAGGGTGTACAGCCGCCGTGGTGCGATTACGCCAGAGGGGTTCTTCTCCCTCGGTTGTTCACGGGATCTCAGGCCTGAGGCCTACTTTCCGCAAGAACTGGATGCAAGGTACTGCCACTCCTTTTCAGAAGGAATAACTCTTGCTCCAAGCCGGCCATGCAGTGGGTACTGAGAGGTGCCATCTAGACCCTGACCTGCCATGTAGCATATGCCCTTTCAGGCTGGGGCGCTATTGCCTGGGTCATTGGTTCTTGTCCCGGTCTGGCTGTTTTTCCCATGTACTGCTTCTGCTCTGTGACTGCTCTAGGCATTCCTCCTACTACAAACTACTATATGATTATATAGAAGGATTATATAAATCAGCACGGTGTCTGTACAGCTCTGACTACAATCTGTTATATGATTATATAGAAAGATTATATAGAACTAAGTATCATTATATATATAAGCTAGATATAAGTCAGCAGTACGTTATACTTCAGGCACTAATTGTGCCGGGGTTTTGCACAGTTTTCCGTCCTCGGTGCTCATGTGGGGGGTTACCCACAGAGACCAGCCTGGACAATATAGTGAGACCTGTCTCTACAAAAAAAGGATTAAAAAGTTAGCTGAGCATGGTGGTGTGCACCTGTAGTTTCAGCTATAGGTGGGAGGATTGCTTGAGCCCTTGAAGGTAGAGGTTGCAGTAAGCTGAAATTGTGCCATTGCCCTTCACTCCAGCTTGGGTGATAGATCCTGTCTCAAGGGCAAAAAAAATATTGTTTGGCAGGGTACGGGGGCTCATGCTTGTAGTCCCAGCACTTTGGGAGGCCGAGGTAGAAGGATTGCTTGAAGCCAGGAGACTAGCCTGGTCGACATGACAAGACTCCATCTCTACAAAAAATTTTATTTTTATTTATTTATTTTTGAGATGGAGTCTCACTCTGTCACCTAGGCTGGAGTGCAGTGGCACAGTGTTTGCTCATTGCAGCCTCTGCCTCCTGGGTTCAAGCAATTCTCCTGCCTCAGCCTCCCAAATAGCTGGGATTACAGGTGCGTGCCACCATGCCTGGCTAATTTTTGTATTTTTAGTAGAGTTGGGGTTTCAGCATATTGGCCAGGCTGGTCTTGAACTCCTAACCTCAAGTGATCCACCTGCTTTGGCCTCCCAAAGTACTGGGATTACAGGTATGAGCCACCTCACCCAGCTGCTGAACTTCTTGAATCTGTAAGTTTATGTCTTACCAAATTGGGGAACTTTTACAGGGCCATTGTTTTCTCCAAATATTTTTTCTGCCTTTATTTTTTCCTCTCATCCTTCTGGGAGGAACTCCAGACCCTTTAATATTGTTTCACAGATCGGTGAGGCTCTTTTTCCTTTTTTGTTTTCTCTTTACAGTCTTGCTCTGTAATCCAGGTTGGAGCACAGTGGTGCAATCATAGCTCACTACAGCCTTGACTTCCTGGACTCAAGTGATCTTCCCACCTCAGCCTCTCAAGTAGCAGGGACTACAGGCGCATACCACCACGCCTGGCTACTTTTTATATGTTTTGTAGTAATGGGGTCTCACTGTGTTGCCCAGGCTGGTCTCGAACTCCTGGACTGAGTGATCCTCCCGCCTCAGCGTCCCAAAACCCGGTCATATTCCCTTTAAGTTGGCTTAATTTTTGTGCCATATTTTTTTTTTTTTTTTTTTTTTTTTTTTGGTCCGGCAGCTGGAATCTGCTTTCAGTTATTTCATAAGCTGGGCTGCTTGGAATCAGCCTGGAATTTGGGCAGAGTTTATATGCAGAATTTGAGACACCCCTCTGGGATTCTCTCCTTGATATTTCCCCCCTTGTTTTATAGCTGTTACAGTTGCTTCAAACTCTTTTCAGTCACACATTTAAAAATGGAGTTTACCCAGTGCTGTTCCCTTTCTTTCAAGCTTTGGTTCCATCCATTTTCTCCTTGCTTTTGGTTGCTCTCAGTCCCTTCAGGAGGTGTTTTTTTTTAATTTTGTCCAGGGTTATAGTTTTTACCTGTGGGACAGTTGGTATGATATGATCTGGAAGAGGAACTGACTTTGATCTACCTTTTTAAGAAATTGTGCGGGTTAGACAGAACACATTTGGGTTTGTTTTGGTGTTAAAGATTGTCCAGAGTGATGAAGCTGAACTGGGACTTTTATGTTTTAAAGGTTTTATGTTTGCTCTTTTCTTCCTGTCTCCTTCCTCAGCTGTCTGCTTTCTGTGGAGCCTGTGGGTTGCAGACACCAGCATCCCCCTATTGCTGCACATCAGGTGTCCACATCTTGGGCCGTATAGCCCTGCTGCCTGGGCATCCTGTGCATTGCAGGAGATATGTAGCAGCATCCATGACCACGACCCAGCATAGGTCAGGGGCCGCCCCCTAGTAGTAATGAAAAATGCTTCCAGATGAGGCTAAGTGTCCCTGGGGAACAAAATCCTCCCCATTTGAGAACTGCTGCTCTAATCCACTGGCAACTGTGGTGCTTACTGTACTCAGCTTTTTCCCAGTGTCTGATGCTGTTGGTTTCTGCCTTTTCAGAGGGCTCTCGGAGTTTGTGATGGTGTACGCTTGAGAGATGCCTTCCCAGCTGGGGCGCGCCTACCTGTCCCTTATTCCCAGCTGTGTTTTAAGGCTCTGGCCCCTTTAGTAGGTCTCAGATTAGGGAATGTAGCTTTGCAGTGAAGACCCCACACCACCACACTGCAGCCAGAGTCACCTTCCTAAACTGCCCGCTTCTGCACTTGGGCCTCATTGGCCAGTGTGGCGCACTGGCAAAGTATTCTGTGTTGTGGCTCAGCAGTGTTGTCCTCAACTAGTTAATGTTCAGGTGGTAGCTAAAAAGTGTCATGTTACTGCTTTGTTCTTTCATGTTGAATTTGGACCTGAACACGGAGAGGGGTAGTGGACTGAGACAAGAACACTGGGTTGAACACAGCCAGACCTGACCAGGAATACTTTCACCCTTGGAGACTCTTGGCTTTCTGCTTCTTATTTCCATCAACCTGGAGCTAATCCTGTGCTTGGAGTTGGAATATCTGGTTTTAAACTTTGCTGACCATGTCATCTTGGGCACGTTCTGAGCCTTTTGCCTGAGTCCTCAGCTGTAACAGGAGGGACTGGGATGAGCTCTTTTCCTATTAGTATTGATTTTGCTTTTATGCTGTTCCCTGTTGTCCTTTTGCATAGGCCTGGCATTATACCAGCCACCTCACACATATTCTTATTAAGTGTATCCTGGTGAACAGGAAGAAATCTGTGTTTTAGGGATGATTGACAAATTAAGTTATGTGTCCATGGCCACGCTGTGATTTTTAGTGGTGTGACTGGAGTTTGCTGTCTTGACTGACTTTTGTGTTCTTCCTTTAAAAAATGATTCCTTGTTCTTTTCGTTCAGCTTTATCATTTTGTGATTCCGTGTAATTTTTGTGATAACTGAAACTGTCTCCTGTGATGTGAATTATTATAAAAATGTCATAAATTGCTCACAGAGAAAATCAGACTTCACAAAGCTGTAGAGGTCCTTGCATACCTATTCTAGATTTTAAATGTAATATGTTGCTTTTTCTTTCTTTTTAAAATACCGTAGTGTTCTAAGAACGGAAGCATCTGGGCTGGATGGAATTTAGCATCAAGCAGAGTCCCCTTTCTGTTCAGAGTGTTGTAAAGTGCATAAAGATGAAGCAGACACCAGAAATCCTTGGCAGTGCCAATGGGAAGACTCCGAGCTGCGAGGTGAATCGGGAGTGTTCTGTGTTCCTCAGCAAAGCCCAGCTCTCCAGCAGCCTGCAGGAGGGGGTCATGCAGAAGTTTAACGGCCATGATGCCCTGCCCTTTATTCCAGCCGACAAGCTGAAAGATCTTACTTCCCGGGTGTTTAATGGAGAACCTGGTGCACATGATGCCAAATTGCGTTTTGAGTCCCCGGAAATGAAAGGGATTGGGACACCACCTAACACTACCCCTATCAAAAATGGCTCTCCAGAAATTAAGCTGAAAATCACCAAAACATACATGAATGGGAAGCCTCTCTTTGAATCTTCCATTTGTGGTGACAATGCTGCTGATGTGTCTCAGTCAGAAGAAAATGGACAAAAACCAGAAAACAAGGCAAGAAGGAACAGGAAGAGGAGCATAAAGTATGACTCCTTGCTGGAGCAGGGCCTTGTTGAAGCAGCTCTGGTGTCTAAGATCTCAAGTTCTTCAGATAAAAAGGTATTTAGGAGACATTCTGTCAGGGGTCACATGACCTTGAGCAGTGAGCATGGGCACTGCGTGAGGGCACCTGCACGAGTACTGGGGTGGGTGGAGGAGGGGAGGACAGGCCTTGTACTTCCAGCCGCTTGCCTGAGCCCTGGCTGTAGGTTGGAGCAGGACATCTAGGATGTCCTGACACTGCCTCCTCAGTTCTCAGCTGGCTGCTGAGCCAGTTGAGAGGTCTAGAGAGGTGAACTAAGTTTTCAAGATTCAAATGGCTAACAAGAGGCAAACCTGTTTCTGAACGCAGGTCTGCCAGTTTCAGAGCCCTTGCTCGACAACGTCAGGCTACACTCTTTTCATGGATCTCATCTCCAAGGTGTTCTTTAGCCTGATGGGGTCAGTGGAGACATGCTGGGCTCTAGAGTATGACTTCTTAAGTCTGCACCATCTGATGAGTGGGAAGCAGAGCTGTGCAGAGGTGCTCCTGCTGTCCTTCCCCTGTGGTTCAGAGTCCACTTATTGTCTCCTCAGCCAGGTGGTCCAGCAGATGGCCTGCCTCCCAAGGCCTAGGGATGTGTCTTTTGCCTCCTGTTCTTGGTTCCCATTGCAGAGCCCTGCATGTTGAATACAAGTGAATGAGTGTTTCCTCATCCTAACTTGAGATGGAAAGATGTGGTAGTGCTGCTCCATTCTGCCTGGTGGTTGGTGTTTCCATGCCTTCACGTGGCACTCAGGATGGCCCTAACACATATGAAACAACTGAGGGGCCATGGCTTTGGCAGAAGGAAGGAACTCTTGAAGGGGCAGCAGTCTCTGTTCATCTGGTGGTCAACAGGGTGTTTCTCTTTGGTTGCAGCTCCTTGAAATTGTTAAAATAATGAAGAGCTTTGAGGGATAAAAAAAAATTTGAGTACTCAGGAATTGTTTAATTTCTGCTCATGTAATTGTGGTGGCAATTTATATTTTTATTTTTATTATTTTTTTAGATAGGGTCTCTGTTGTCCAAGCTAGAGGGCAGTCGTGTGATCATGGCTCACAATAGACTTGACCTCTCAGGCTTAGGTGATCCTCCTACCTCAGCCTCCTGAGTAGCTGGGACCACAGGTGTGCACCCACTATGTGCCCAGCTAATTTTTCATTTTTTGTAGAGATGGGATCTTGCTATGTTCCCCACTCTGGTCTCAAACTCCTGGGCTCAAGAGATCCTCCTACCTCTGCCTCCTGAAGTGCTTGGGTTATAGATGTGAGCTGCTGTGACCAGCCTAGAAAGATTTTTTGAAGTGCCTGTGGCTGTATTGAACCTCATGCTTTTGCATGGGAAGAGGCCTGTGCTAGTTGTCAGAGACCTAGCTGTTTTGTTTTGAGACAGCGTCTTGCTATATTGCATAGGCTGTTCTTGAACTCCTGGCCTCAAACAGTGTTCCTGCATCAGAGCTGGCTTTTTCTTTCTCTTCCAACTGAAAAAAATAAACTAAACAAAGGTAGCTGGTTTTTATTCCTAGCTCTGTCCCTTGGTTTTGTTAAAACTTGGGTAACTCACCTGATTTTGACTCTACATCTGCAGAGCGGGGTCAGTAAATGTAAACCTGGGTTGCTGTGCAGTAATCTGGTAGCTGTTCTGAAAGAATGTCGGGCCTGGTACAGTGGCTCACACCTGTAATCCCAGCACTTTGGGAGGTAGGAGGATTGCTTGAGCCCAGGAGTTCAAGACCACCCTGGGCGACATAGCGAGACCCTGTCCCTACAAAAAAAATAAAATTAGCTGGGCATGGTGGCACCATCTGTGGTCCCAGCCACTAGGGAGGCTGAGGTGGGAAGATAAAAAAACCATGGAAATGCGTCATGTGGCAGCTCATGCCAGCCGTCACCAGCATGCTCGTGGCAAGGTTTAGGGCTGTCATCCTCAGCTCACAGATGAGGAAACTGAGGCCTGAGGCAGTGGAACAGTCTACTCATGTGTATAGTGCTCTGAGGAGCAAGGCCAGGGATTTACCCTTGGAGGATTGGGGCCATGCTGGCTGCGCTCGTTCCCACTGGAGAGCAGAACTGTGAATGGCTTGTGGGGAGGAGTTCAGCTGCAACCTACCCATGTTCTAGAGATGGAGAAATTGAGGCTCAGAGAGCCCCAAGGACTCAGATTCCATGTGATGGAACTGGGACTTGCTCCTAGTCCTCCTGGTGCCCTTGCCTTCACCACACTGGGACAGTTCATGTTGGTGACACCTGGGCTGCTGAGAACCAATTGTCACACATGACTGAGGGCAGGGGTCAGTCTGGATTTGGGATTCTGTGAGAATTCCTTTTTGACCAGTTGAATAAAGCACCATTAAAACCATCTATTAATACCAGGCCAGGGGCCGGGCATAGTGGCTCATGCCTGTAATCCCAGCACTTTGGGAGGCCGAGGCAGGTGGATTACCTGAGGTCGGGAGTTCGAAACCAGCCTGACCAACATGGAGAAACCCCATATCTACTAAAAATACAAAATTAGCCGGGCATGGTGGCGCGTGTCTGTAATCCTAGCTACTCAGGAGGCTGAGGCAGGAGAATTGCTTGAATCCGGGAGGTAGAGGTTGCGGTGAGCTGAGATCGCACCACTGCACTCCAGCCTGGGCAAAAAGAGTGAAACTCCGTCTCGAAAAAGAAAAATACTAGGCCCGGGAAACAGATCTTTGTAATGTTGAACGTCTTTTGTGTGCTATGCACTGTCCTGATCCTCTAGCTGAGAGTGAGAGACAAAATTTTGATGAAGCGATGTTGAGGCTATCATCTAAAACACAGCAAGGGAGCACACTCTATTTTTGGGAATCGTGTATTTGGACATTTCAGCCTGATGAGTCCTTGTCTTCTGGATATAGGGGTAGTGATTGGATGTGTTAGTGTTTGTTTTTTGTTGTTCATTTTCAGATTCCAGCTAAGAAAGAGTCTTGTCCAAACACTGGCAGAGACAAAGACCACCTGTTGAAATACAACGTCGGTGATTTGGTGTGGTCCAAAGTGTCGGGTTATCCTTGGTGGCCTTGCATGGTTTCTGCAGATCCACTCCTTCACAGCTATACCAAACTTAAAGGTACTGTGTTCTTTGGGCTGTTTTTCCAACTTTCTCTTCTGTACTTAATCTTTCTCATCTCCAGGCTTCTTTCTTACTCTTTCTAAATAGCCCTGCTGTGGTTCGTATTTGCGGCTTTACCTAAAGTTAGTGATTGATTCAAATGTGACATGTTGTCATTTCTTTTTATATTCAACTCAAATACGTACTTCATCTGATTAATTAGTGATAAGGGAGACATGACTTTTGCCTTGTATAATTTCTGGTTTTATGATAAATAGTTCATGACTTAGTTACAATGATTGCTTATTTCAGCGTGATTTGCAGAGTGTTTTATGCTACGTTTAAGTTGTAAAAATGTCCAAGTGAATTTTATTAGGCCTATGGGAAGATGGAAAACACTGGAAATCATCATCTTTGTCTTAATGAAGCTTGAGTAGATAAGTGGATTTTTTTTTTTTTTTTAGATGGAGTCTCGCTGTGTAGCCCAGGCTGGAGTGCAGTGGCGAGATCTTGGCTCACTGCAACCTCTGCCTCCCGGGTCCTGGTTCAAGCAATTCTTCTATCTCAGCCTCCCAAGTAGCTGGAATTACAGGCATGAGCCACCATGCCCAGCTAATTTCTGTATTTTTTAGTAGAGACAGGGTTTCATCATGTTGGCCAGTCTGGTCTTAAACTCCTGACCTCGTGATCCACCCACCTCAGCCTCCCAAAGTGCTGGGATTACAAGCGTGAGCCACCTTGCCTGGCCAATAAGTGGATTTTTCATGGAGCAGCTGACATAACATACTAAGAATGTAAGGCCTGGTGCGGTGGCTCACACCTGTAGCACTTTGGGAGGCTGAGGCAGGTGGATCACTTGAGGTCAGGAGTTTGAGACTAGTCTGACCAACATGGTGAAATTAAAAATACAAAAATACAAAATTAGCCGGATGTGGTGGCGCATGCCTATAATTTCAGCTACTCTGGAGGCTGAGGCAAGAGAATCCCTAGAACCCAGCACTCCAGCCTGGGTAACAACAGCGAAACTCCATCTTAAAAAAAAAAAAGAATGTAATATGTTCCTGATACAGAGCAAATAAAAACCCATAAATGTGTTTTTAGAGGAAAAGTGAAAGATAATGTGGCTCGAGGTTTTTCTGAAAGTTCTTGTAGAGTGAAGTAGGATTTTAGTTTGAGCAAGTTGCAATGTGGCGAGTGCAGAGTTAGAGCTGAGCAAGTTAGTGTTACCCCATGATCTGATCTGTGTACCCTCTGGAAATGTGGCGGCTAAAGCCAGGCCAGACCAGGGCACTGCTCCAGTCCAATATTGCCAACCAGTCAGTCTTGTATGGCCTCTTGGTGGTCCTTGTGTACATGTCCCCTCCTGGTCTCTGGCTGGAGGCCTGATCTGTGGGGGCAGCGTTGCTGCCCTTGCTATGAGCCTATCTTTGCACTGCATGGCCACACAGGCTTGTCAGCTGGCTGCGGGAGCAGGTGGCTGCTGGGAGTGGGGTACAGTGTGCCTCTCTGGCAGATATAGATGTTAGGGGGCCAGGCTGAGGATGAAGAGGCCTCTGCTGAGTCCTTGGTACCCTTGCCTGAGTCCTGCCCTGGCCTCCTGTCTTGTGAGGCACAGGAGTACATGTGTGGTCTGCAGGAGTTGTGGCAGAAGAGCCTATGGCCTGGCTTCAGCCCTGTCTCCATGGAAAACCTTTGGCATCCTTGGCTTGCCAGAATTTGGGGACTCTTTTCCAAGGGGCTGCAGGAACCCCAGGGTATACCCCAGGGCCTCTAGGCTTGGTCAGAATGTGAAAAAAAATGTAGGTTGAGACAGAAGCTGCCCCCCCTTTGTTTGGGGATGGACCTTCAAGCCTCTGCAGCCTGGATGCAGGCACACATGGGTGTGTGTGAGGGGTTGCTAATACCTTCTCCGCTTTCTAAAACCAGGCACAGTCCCACAAGCAGACCTTGTGACTCCCATGTCATTTGTCTGTGTGGCACACAAGCAGTTCTTACTGATTTCCTTTTTAGTGTCTGGGGATAGTTACTTGTTTACGTGATGCCATCTTTAGCTTTTAGCCCCTCATGCCTGTGAAACTGAAGTAGTCTTTGGAAAGTCTCCTTCTTCCTATTAGGCTTCATTACTTTTAATTTCTATTTTTTGTTGGGAACAGAGTCTTGCTCCATCACCCAGACTGAAGTGCAGTGGCACAATCTTGGCTCACTACAACCTCTGCCTTCTAGGCTCAGGTGATTTTCCAATCTCAACCTCCCGAGTAACTGGGACTACAGGTGTGTGCCACCATACCTGGCAAATTTTTGTATTTTTTTTGTAGAGATAGGGTTTTGCTGTGTTGCCCAGCTGGTCTCAGACTCCTGGGCCGCCTGCCCAGTGATCCGCCTGCCTCAACCTCCCAAAGTGCTGGGGTTACAGGCGTGAACCATCTCGTCCCAGCCTAAATTAATATCATTGCATCTTTCCCCTGCGTTGGAGTTAAGTAATTTCTGTAGTCTACAAAAGCTTCTCTGACATTCAGATATACTGCCATTTTTATTCATCTCTCTCTTTCTCTTCTTCCATTCCTTTCCTTTTTCCTTTCCCTTCCCTCTGTCACCCAGGCTGGAGTGCAGTGGCACAATCTGAGCTCACTGCAGCCTCTGCTTCCTGGGTTCAAGCAGTCCTTCTGCCTTAGCCTCTTGAGTAGCTAGGATTATTAGTGCGTGCCACCATGCCCGGCTAATATTTGTATTTTTAGTAGAGGCGGGGTTTCACCATGTTGGCCAGGCTGGTTTTGAACTCCTGACCTCAAGTGATCAACCTGCCTTGGCCTCCCAAAGTGCTGAGATCAGAGGTGTGAGCCACCACACCTGGCCTCATCTCTCACTTTCTTTGCTTGACTCCTTGACCCTGCACTGTGGCTAAGTGCTTTCACTATTGTGCTTATGGTACTGTCTTGCAGCTCTCTGCAGTTGAGGCTGGGACTTGGGAATCAGCATGCCAGGACTCAGGTCTAGTTCAGCTGGCTGATCTTGATAATGAACTTAATCTCAATAAGCCTCAGTTTTCCTGTGTATGAAAATGAGGAAGATGATACCATCACCTGGATGGAAAGATCTTAATACAGTGACCACCAAATACTTGTATTAGCAGTTGCTGTTATCTTCACTTTTAACAACCGGGTGTTTGTTTTCTCAACCCCCATTCCCTTGGTGTTTTTCTATAGCTGCTTCCTGAAAACCTTCCTGTTTGACCAGTTATTAACCCTGCAACCACCTGGTATTTGGTTATTTAATTTTAATAGTTTTGTACCTGTTTTAAAGTGTTTTCATGTCCTCAGGTATTCCCTCAGTTTTCAAAACATAATGCCAAATGGGTATACTTGAATTCTAGCTTTTGTGTGTGTGTGTGTGAAATAGTTGATCTATTTATTTATTTCTATTTTATTTTTATTTATTTTTTACAGACACTTCATACAGGATATTTATTTTTAATTTATCTATTTAAAAAACTTTCAAGTCAAACAGTACAGAAGATACCCATCCCCTCATCTACATTCTCCACCTTGAAACATCTTGTTCTACCTGTTCCATCTCTCTCTCTTTTTTTTTTTTGAGATGGAGTCTCACTCTGTCACCAGGCTGGAGTGC
Organism: Cacajao melanocephalus; assembly: GCA_963573385.1. Classification (NCBI taxonomy): domain Eukaryota; kingdom Metazoa; phylum Chordata; class Mammalia; order Primates; family Pitheciidae; genus Cacajao; species Cacajao melanocephalus. The sequence goes on from CAUYLG010026599.1 coordinate 10,920, forward strand.
ATTGGCGTGATCTCAGCTCACTGCAACCTCCACCTCCTGGGTTCAAGCGATTCTCTTGTCTCAGCCTCCCGAGTAGCGGGGTGCCTACAGGTGCACACCACCACACCCAGCTAATTTTTGTATTTTTTGTAGAGGCAGGGTTTTACCATTTTGGCCAGGATGGTCTTGATCTCTTGACCTTGTAATTTGTCTACTTCGGCCTCCCAAAGTGCTGGGATTACAGGGGTGAACCACTGCACCTAGCCTCTGTCTCTTTTGTTACGTGATGGCTGGTAGCTGTCATGGCACTTTACCCCCAAATACATCAGAACAAGGACAGTTTCCTTACTGACTGAACACCCAGCCACATTTCAGGAAACATCACATTAGTAACAAGGTCTACTGTGCTAAAAGTAGGTATGGGGGCATGTCCCCAGCAGGCCCCATACCTGCTTTTTTCTGCACTTTGGGGTTGAGATGCATGCTTTGCATCTGGTGGTTGTGCTTCTTCAGGCTCTAGTCTAGAACAGCACTCCCAATCCCCAATTCATCATGACTGCTTTAGCTCTCTCATGATCAGACCTAGGTCAGAAAGGCCAGGTTGGATCTCAGAGTTGGAACCGTGAAAGGTAGCTTTGGCCCTTTACTAAAGATCTGTGTGCAGAAGAAGGGAGTGTCTTACACCAGCCTAGGCTGGGCAGTGGCCTGGCTCACCTCAGCAGTCTACTTCTCTAGGAGTTGTTGTGGGTTGTAGGATAGGAGGTACAAGCAAGCCTACTTCAGAAGACTGTTAATGTACTTTTTTATTTCCATGAAGGCATTAGAGTGGAAAAGATACTATACATTTGAAAAGCATTTCAGAAGTTGAGCCTAGGTATCTACCCTCCAGCTGAAAGGAGATTCAGATAATCTTAAAAAGAAAAGAGATCAAAGGAAGTGAGCAGAACAAAGAGAAGTGAGGGAAGGACAGAGTGCTAGTCAGACCGCATCAGGAGGAGCTTACATGTCAACTGACCTACCCTTGGTAGGTGACAGCCACTGGACCTCTCTGTGGAAAGGCACAGGTCCCTATTGTCACTAATGAGGGACCTGTGGGGCCATGCTTGGAGTCTGTCTGAACAGTGTAGTTTTTGTTCTTGTTGTTTTGAGATAGGATCTTGGGTCTGTTGCTCTGTCCAGACTGGAGTACAGTGGCACAGTCATAGCTCACTCCAGGCTCAAACTCCTGGGCTCAAGTGATCTTCCTGCCTTGGCCTCCCAAAGTATTGGGATTACAAGTGTGAACCACCTTACCTGTCCCCAACAGCCATGGCTTTAGTAGTCCTTGATGATTCATCGTGGACTTGTTACATGGTAACTGGCTATTCTTACTGTATTTTCTACCTTTTAGCTGTCATTCTTCTGTGAAAATGAGCTCCCTCTTAAAAAAAGTAAGTTATGTATTTCAGCCATCAGTTTTTTAAATGCTCACATTGTCTCAAATTTGACCACGGGGAGTCCCATTAAGTTCCTTTAAGCTATGTCTCTTTGACATCAGTGTCAGCCTTTGAGCACTTCCTTATGTTCTGGTACTACAAGATGTTCCAGGGTCATCTTGTAGTGTTTTTTTTTTTTTTCCCCTCCAACCCTAGCATCAGTCATTTCTCAGAGAAAGCCTAAGTTCTTTGAGTACAGAATGATATGTAGGAGCCCAGGTCTGGGTACTGGTTGTATTCATTGCTCCTGGCAGACAGAGTTTGCAGGGGAAACTGTGTGCAGTAGGTCTCCAAGCAGTGCTGAGCCCTTGCTCCGAGTGGAGCTCTTGGTCCATTTTTGATTCTCCCAACACTTGGCCTGCAGCACCCTATGATGAAAGTTTGACAGAAAGTGGTGAATGTTGTTTTGGAAGGATAGGGACGTGAAGAAGAGATAGCTCCTGCCATGGAGTGGGCTGAGCATGGGTCCTGTGAAGCTGGTACTTTTATTTTTCTACCCTTTATTCCTATCCTTTTTTGCCTCCTGGAGATGGAGTCTTGCTCTGTTACACAGGCTGGAGTGCAGTGGTGCAATCTTAGCTCACTGCAACCTCCACTTCCCAGTTTCAAGCAATTCTCTTGTCTCAGCCTCCCAGGTAGCTGGGATTACAGGCGCACGCCACCATGCCCAGCTGATTTTTGTATTTTTAGTAGAGACGGGGTTTCACCGTGTTGGCAGGCTGGTCAATCAAAAGATTGAGCTCAGTCTTGGAAACAGAAGATAACTGTATGTTTTAGGTATTACATACACTACGAAGAAAACTGGATTTTGTTGCATCTGGGAACTTCACCATCTCCCTGGCATACCTGGCTCTCACTGATCTTCTCTTTAGATAACTGTGGTCTAGTAATTTTCTGTTTTGGAGATTTTTGTTGTCACCTTCTCTGTGTTATGGAAAGGAGTGTTAAGAATCCTTGTTGCTTTAGATAGAAAAAAAATGCTTTACTTCTTGCATTTTCTAAAAATGTTGCAGGTAATCTGGCTTCCTCATATCTTTTGCTATTTGATGGTATAACCTTCTTACTGATTCATTTCTTGCTTGTTCTATTAGCTGCTGAGAGGTGTGTGAAAATCTCCCATGGGATTGTGGATGTGCTGTTTTTCTCCTTGTAGTTCTGGCAGTTTCTGCTTTACCTATTTTGGGGCTCTGGTGCCCTCCAGGGACTGAACTGGGAAACTCAGGCATGGTCATGCTTGTCCTTTGTTTCCCAGGGAGCTCTGTGGTCTCATGTCCTTGTGACTTTGCCCCTGTGCTCTATTCTTCTGCAGACACCTGGCTTTGTCTGCATGTTTATGGCTTCTCTTCCCTCCCTGGAGCTTTAGCTCTGGGATGGCCTTGTCTCTTGGTGGGGTTCATTCTGTGTGCATGGAACTTAACAGGCTCCACAAAATCTGGAGAGAAACTGGCTCAGTTGACCCCAGAGTCACAGGCTACTTGTTATCTAATGGGCTGTGATGAGGAAGAAAGGAACATGGTACAAAATTAGGTACCAGGACTGTTAGTAGAAGCCAGGTTCTCTTAGAAGGGGATGTAGGTGGGGAGGTCAGCTGTATAATAATCACCATTTTTATAGAGATGGTGACTAATGCGCATCAGAAATTACATAGGAAGGGGGCTGAGCACGGCTCAGGCCTGTAATCCCAGAACTTTGGGAAGCCGAGGCAGGTGGATCACTTGAGATCAGGACTTCGAGACCAGCCTGGTCAACGTTGCAAAACCCTGTCTCTGCTACCAATACAAAAATTAGCTGGGTGTGGTGGCAGGCACCTGTAATCCCCGCTACTCAGGAGGCTGAGGCACTAGAATCACTTGAGCTCGGGAGGCAGAGGTTGCAGTGAGCTGAAATTGCACCACTGCACTTCAGCCTGGGCGACAGAGTGAGACTCCCATTTCCAAAAAAAAAAAAAAAAAAGAGAAAAGAAATTGCATAGGAAGGGAGGATTGATTACATAGTGCTGGGACAACTGGTTAATTATGTGTTAAAATAAAAACAGTGAGATATTCACCTTTCAACTTGGACCAAAAGACGGTTTATATGGATCAAAGAAACCCCCAAAAATGGTAGAAAATTTGGTAATGTTATCTAATTTCCAACTAGGAAGGAACTTCAGAATGTTATACTCAGTTTACAGACTTGGGATCAGATTACAATAATCTGTTCTGCTTTTTTTCCCACCGGACATGTAAGGAGCATTTCTGTGTGTCATTATTTATAAACATGGTTTATTTTATTTATATTGTAAAAGGTTTTCTTTATTATAAAAATGCTATAACATACCTGTATTCATTTCATTATTAAGAAAAGTTCTTACAAAGTTTTAAAGTAATGGAAGAAGTCACAAATCCCTTGACATATCCTTGAATCTTAGGTATTTTCAAATCAAAGAAGTTTGAACATTTAAAAACAAGTCAAATTGTACTGAAAGATTAATAGTGAAAAATCATCCCCTGCCTTCCTCTCTCCTCCCCAGAGGTAATTATTTTTATCTCTTTCAACATTTTCTTCTACTTTTAATACTTTGATTTCTCATGTAGACATTTTCTGTTTACTTTCTATCATGGAAAAGGAAGATTGAGCTCTTCAGCCATTTTCTGTTTCTTTCCCCCCATTCTCTCCATATAATTGTCACTATTTTTAATAAATGAAAAATAAGTGTTTACATAATTTTGATTATGTAAATATCATTCAGTGAAAAACCAAGTTGTGTTCTGTAATTGCATTTTCTTTCTTGTAAAACCTTTTGTTTTCCCTGGAGTTAATTATTTCCTTTCTTTTGAAATCATATACTATGTTGTCCATACAGCCTTAATTCTTTTTTTTTCTTCTCTAACCCTGTGCTGGGAAGCCTTAATTCTTTTCAAGTATTCTTCTCCTCATCCTTAAAACTCATCCTTATTATGGATTTAGTTTCTCCTATTTATATATTTATGTAGTTATATTTTCTCCTTAAAAAAAAACAAAAAAACCTGGATTTGAGTCCCATCTTCCCTTTCTTCTCCTTGGAACTCATCTTTTAACCCTCTTTCCTTACTACTCAGATTTTCTTTCTTTGTAAAAAAGTTCGTTTATCTTTTCTTTCATTGGAGCTCTCCTAGAATCTTCCTTTTTCCTGCTTCAATCTGGTTTGCTGGTGCTCTTAACCTTTTGCACTGCAGTAAGCTTAGACTTTCTTTAAGCTGCTTTCCCTAGTTATTTCCATTGTTTTCTGTAGTTCTATGCTGTGTGCTTTCTTAAGTTTTCTTTTTTTCTGGAGGCTATTTTTGGTGTCTTAAGACAGTTTGTATGGAAAGTAAATTTGAGTCTGCAGTTCAGAGTATGCTACTTTTCTTTTTTCTTTTTTTTTCTTTTGAGATGGAGTCTCACTTTGTTGCCCAGGCTGGAGTGCAGTGGCGGGATCTCAGCTTGCTGCAACCTGAATTCAAGTGATTATTGTGCCTCAGCCTCCTGAGTAGCTGGGGCTACAGGCGTGCGCCACCCCACCCAGCTCATTTTTGTATTTTTAGTAGAGATGGAGTTTTGCATGTTGGCCAGGCTGATCTCGAACTTCTGACCTCAAGTGATCCACCCACCTTGGCCTCCCAAAGCGCTGGGATTACACGCTTGAGCCGCTGTGCCCGGCCCAGAGTATGCTGCTTTTCTGTCCTCACACTTGATTTGATGGTTTGACTGGGTATAGAATTTTATGTTGAGACTACTTCCCCTAGGAATTTTGAAGGTATTCCTCCATTTCCTTCTAGCATCCAGAGTTTTTGGGCATTCTTTACATAATTTGCTCTTCTTCACATACCTTGCTATTCTATTTCTTGTTCCATTAACTTGAAGACTGGCCTTTCCCCCAACTCCTGGCAGCTTGAATTTCACCAGAATGTGGCATGCTGTAGATGTTGCAGTGGGACACTTGGGGGTGTTTTAGTTGGAGACTTGATTTTGGGTTTATTCCTGGAGCTTCTCTGTTTTTCTCTTTAGAAGGCCTATTATTTGGGTATCAAACCTCCTAGATTGATCTTACAGGTTACTATGGAAATAAGTATTTTTCATCTTAATTTTTTTTCTTCCTTCTGGGAGGTTTCTTATCTTCCAAGCTTTCTTGCTGAGTTTTATTTTCATAGTTGTATTTTAGAATTTCAAATACCTCTTTGTTTTTCTGTGTTCTCTTTTCATGGCATACAGGGTTTCTCTGTTGGGTATCTTCTCTTCCCTTGCCTTGTGTCTGTGGCCCTGCAGAGGGCCATTTGTTTCTGTGTGTTTTGGATTCATTCATACTGGATGCTTCCCTGGGTCCAGGGGTCCTTGATGCTTGGCTTGTGTTTAAGAGCACAGCACTTAGAGCTGCCTGCAGTCATGGGTGGGAGGCTTGGTTACCCAGCCTTCTTTGCATTAGAAGGTCTGATTGACCATTGGCCACTTAATTGGGGGAATCTCCAAAAGACTCACTGGAGAAGTTTTTCCTCTGGGCACTTCAGGAAGCATCCTTTAATTCCTCTGGGCCAATGTTCTGCATGAGGAGACAGGGAGTGATAATTCCCCTAGGGAGATCTCCCTCCCTCCTCTTACCTGGCACAGAAATCTGACCTTTTAACCCGCTTACCTGTGTTCAGCTTCTCATTTAACTTCAGTGGAATCTAGTACCTCCTCTCTTGGGTTTTGGGCCTATCTCTTTCCTCATCCAGTTCCTCCTGGCTGCATTGTGGGATGTGGCTTCTTCCTCTCAGTCAAGAGTAAGAGTAGTGGACATCTCTGGGGTTACTCTGTGGTCTGATCTGTTCTCTGAGGCCATTGATGCTCCTGTCCCCGTAGCACTGTGAGTGGGGGGTGGGTAGCTAGCTCACAGGTAGCAGGACTGGGATTTGAACCCGGGTCATGTGATGCCAGTATACTGCCTCCATCACTGCTGCTCTGACTCCTCTCTTGCAGATGTCCTTGTCTTATTTATTTGATATCTTTTTAAAAGAGAGGAAATAAAGTAGTACATTTAGTCAGCTCGCTAGCTGTTTTGTTTCTTTCTTTTTTTTTTGAGACAGGGTCAGGCTCTGTCACCCAGGCTGGAGTTCAGTGGTGCGATCTTGGCTCACTGTAACGTCTGCCTCCCAGGCTCACGCCATCCTCTCTCACCTGGCACAGAGATCTGATTGATCTTACAGGTTGCAGACTCCCGAGTAGCTGGGACTACAGGTGCATACCACTACACCCAGCTAATTTTTGCATTTTTGTAGAGATGGGGTTTTGCCATGTTGCCCAGGCTGGTCGTGAACTCCTGAACTTAAACAGTCTGCCCTCCTTGGCCTCCCAAAGTGCTGGGATTACAGGTGTGAGGCACCGTGCCTGGCCTGGTTGGCTTTCTTTCCCAGTAAATTTTGAACCTTATCTGAGTCTCTTTTAAGTTAGTTTCCCTCTTTGGCATGTAGCATGGTAGGGATAAGAAGTGTAGGATTTGTTTTGAGGTTAACAGGCTCAGACAGCACCAAGGAAAACAACTGCAAAACAGCAATAGATTTGCCTAATTTCATCCCAGATTCTAACTTTCATGTTCTAACATTTTATTTTAAAAACTAGGTCAGAAAAAGAGTGCACGCCAGTATCACGTACAGTTCTTTGGTGACGCCCCAGAAAGAGCTTGGATATTTGAGAAGAGCCTTGTAGCTTTTGAAGGAGAAGGACAGTTTGAAAAATTATGCCAGGAAAGTGCCAAGCAGGCACCCACGAAAGCTGAGAAAATTAAGGTGATAGATGACCCTTCAGTCTACTTTTAGACCAGAAATTTAATTTTTATTCTTTAAGTTAACTTATTTTTTGTTTTGAACTTATACTTGCTCAAAATATTGTAATGGCTTAACAACCTCTTTCATTGTTGACTTTTGCCCAAGAATGCCATGTTACAATATTAAAGTTTCTTTAGAGACACAACTTATTTTTTTGCTCATTTGATGACTCCCAGAGATATTTTGTTTTAGAATTTTTATTTTTCTATGTATACATATATAGAGGGATTATATTAATGTAACGTGATTGGAATTGGTTTCTAGTTTAAAGAAACAATAAAGGTATTATGTTGGGCTGAATTATAAAATTGGTTCTTATAAGTTTTTTATTTTCTATTAAAAAATTTTTTTTTAATTTTTTTGAGATGGAGTTTCACTCTTGGTACTCAGGCTGGAGTGCAGTGGTGCAATCTCAGCTCACTGCAACCTCCACCCCACCCCCTGGGTTCAAGTGATTCTCCTGCCTCAGCCTCCCAAGTAGCTGGAATTACAGGTGCCCGCCACCACGCCTGCCTAATTTTTGTATTTTTAGTAGAGATGGGGTTTCACCACGTTGGCCAGACTGGTCTCAAACTCCTGACCTCAGGTGATCTGCCTGCCTCGGCCTCCCAAGGTGCTGGGATTAGAGACGGGAGCCACATCGATCAGGTTTTTTGTTTCTAAACTTATGTGAAAATGTGAAAGTTTTTTTTTTTTTTTTTTTGAGACAGGGTCAGGCTAGAGTTGCAGTGGTGTGGTCTTGGCTTACTGCATCTGCTGCCTCCCAGTTCAAGTGATTCTCGTGCTTCAGCCTTCTGAGTAGCTGGGACCACAGGCATGCACTGCTATGCCTGGCTAATCTTTTGTATTTTAGTAGAGACAAGGTTTTGCCAGTTGGCCAGGCTGGTCTTAAACTCCTGGCCTTAAGTGATCTGTCTGCCTCGACCTCCCAAAGTGCTGGGATTACAGGCATGAGTCACTGTGCCTGGCAAAAGTATGCTTCTGTAAAGTGAGTTAACTTTTATGTTTGTGTAATAAAACTTAACAGTGTCTTTTTTTTTTTTTTTTCC